>SJYC01029004.1:0-68511 GCA_006408675.1 Madoqua kirkii | reverse complement strand
TTCCTCTTTCCGTTAATAATGCTGCATCTCCTCCTATAGTCTCCCACCCACCCGGTCACTGTCATTATGTTGTTTTTGTCCAGAGTGGTCACGTGAATGATGGGTCAGTGTCACTTACATCATTTCACTATATCCTTAATGGTGGAAAGACGTAGCTCTAGGTAACATCATTTCAAGGCACTGCTCTTGCTCTAAGAAAACGTAATCACTGTCAGTCCCTCCAGTTCACTGTCCATCTCCAAAGCTGCAGAATCATTCTCTAAAAACTGGCTGGTGAAAGTAACCTCTTTGCCCCTCTGTTCTCCGGGCTGCATATGTGGGCCCGCCCCACAGTGGTCCTGTGAGGCACTGTGCGGCACGGAAAGGTGCCATGGAGCTCCAGACAGGAAACAAAGGTGCACTCTAGATTCTGCTTTCACATTATAGCATCAAGTCAATATACGTAGACCATTCTTAATCTAAAATAACTTTCCCACTTGTTTTGATTGCAGACTGAATTTATAATGAGGTCACTTTGCATGCACCTGGCACTCAACACCTAAGCACATTGAGGGTCCCAGACATGAAGGCATGGTCTGGTGATAGTGATGAGATCGGCACACAGTTAATTACAGTCATGGCAACAATTACTAATGCACCAAGTATGGCAGTAACTCTCGGATTCATTTCCTGCTCTTTCCCTGCTCTGTTCTGTATTACAGAGAACTCTGCACTCAAAATCTGACCTCTGGCTTCTAGGTAGTGAATCTCCCTTGTTTCACTACCTCGGTAGTGATTCTAGGTAGTGAATCTCCTAGTTCCTGCCAGAAAGACTCGGGGATCTTACTATGCTCCTCTCTCCCTCTGTTCCTCTGGCAACAGTGTGTCTTCCCACATTCACTCTAACCCAAGGTGTAGTTGCAGCTTTCTGTTGTTGCTAAACTTCTGGTTTCTCTCAGAACTCCCAGTTTGGTTTCCGAGCCAAACCTAGTCTGTTTTCTGTCACCTAAGTAGCCAACCCTCTTCATTTAGGCCTTTCTTTTAAGACTAGTACATTTCTTTTTTCCTGACTGCTCTTTGATTGATAGACCAAGTGATTATTATCCATTTAAACTATGTATGTGTTATCTGAGTTAATAATTCTTTCGCGATTATGAGTTAGAAGACAATATCTCAGGTGGGGAAACAAGTATTGAATCTAGGTGACATGCAAGGTCATGCAGCCCTATGACCACAGAGTACCCAGGCGGTCGACTCAAGCTATGGCTATTCACTACAAGTGCTGGAAGAGGCACTAGGAAGTTCAGAGAAAAGTTCACTAGTTGGTCTTCCTGCTGGGGGACCTAACCATATAGCTCTCAAGTGGTGGAGAGGGTACAAGTGGCACATAATGAATGGCGGGAAATGGCACGGGTTTGCTTTAGGCCAGTGGTTCCTGCAGTGTGATCCCCAGACCCACAGCATTAGCATCTGGACCACTTGGAAGCCTGTTAGAAGTGCCTCTTCAAGGGCCCCACCTCTGACCTACTAATTCAGAGGCCCAGAAATCTGTTTCAGGAAGTTCTCTGGGTGGTTTTAATGTATACTAAAATTTGAGAATCACTACTTAAGATTACCAGATAGTTGAAATAGTGCTTCTTATATTTTAAGTCACTTTTAAGTCACTACCATTAATGTGTGATATATAGTTTTACTTTATCATTTGTGTTCATAGCATAGACTCTATATAGGGAAGAGAATAGATCCATTTACAGCTTAGGAGGTCTTAGCTAGGTCAGCTCTTTCTTTAACCCAGCTGTGGAAATTTATCAACTCCATTTACCTGTAGACCTCCAATTCTACACCTGTGAAGTAAGGTTATGAGAAAGTCCAGAAAGTCTTCAGGACTCCTAGAGCACATGTTGTGTACTGAATGAAACAACTCAGTTGCCCAGTTCTCCACTTCCAAAATTATAACCCACAACATGACTGTGGCTATAGACCGCTAAGACTGTAGTATGACCCTTTATCTGTAGCAATGGCTGAGAAGCATTAGCAAACTTAGAATCCTCTTATCTTCTTCATGTCTTAAAGCTACACTTCAGACGAGTCAAAATGGGAAGCCAAGTTCTTGATAATATGATGAAGAATACAGCTGAAGATGGTACTTTTTCCATCTATCTAAACCACAAGACCCTGACTCAGAGAACTTGGCCTACCAAATCTGGGACATGGTTGGAGTTAGATAAGTATAGTAAGACTTGATACTGTGTCAACTCAAAAAAATATTTCCCCCCTGGACTTGCCCCTTAAAAATGAAAAAGTATTTGTCTAAAAATAAGAATCCTGTAAAGACTTAAATGTACAAGACCTGAAACCATGAAACTCCTAGAAGAAAATAGGGAAAAATCTCCTTGGTATGAGTCTTGGCTATGATTTTGGATGGGACACAAAGCACAAATGACAAAATCAAAATAAACAAGACAGACTGCATCAAACTAAACAGCTTTTGCACAGCAAAAGAAATAATGTAACCAATGAAAATACAATGAACAGAACAGGAAAAATATTTGCAAACCACATATTTTATAAGAGGTAAATATCTAAAACATATAAAAAATTCACACAACTCAATAGCAGAAAGCCCCACAAATAATCCAAATGAGCAAGAGACTTGAATAGATTTTTTTAAGGCATTCAAAAGGCCAAAAAGCACATAGAAAAAATGTTCAAATCACTAATCATTGGGAAATGCAAGTGTAAACCACAAGTTGTCCCCAGAATGGCTATTACTGATAAATGATGTCACCCAAATGGTGACATAAGTGACTCCTGATTTGACTTCCCCTCATACAAGGAACAATGCACAACTATTCATGGACAAGCTGCAACTGCGAATCCTAGAACAAGAGAGTGAGGGAAGCATGGCCCTGCTTCACTAGTTGTCCAGCAGCTTTGCTCACCTGTAGAACCAAGTCAGTGGCCCAGTCTGGCTAAGGATACTGGTCTATCTGATTCAAGTCCCCAGTGGAAGTGTTTTGCTGGCCCTGGAGCCTGGTCTGCTCACATCCAGGCAGAAAAGCTGAGTCACAGGCCTACCAGCTGTAGAACATGGCTCCCATCCTCATATGACAGGAAGGGCTGGTGAGAACATCTGGAAGCTGTGAAACCCAGAAACACTCAAGCTGAGAGACAGGTGGACAGAGCTGATTACCCTCAGAGTGAAGCTAGTGGATGTGTTCAGCCAAGAAACGTGGGGCTCACGTCTCTGTGAGTCAAGACCACAAACAAAGAGCTTTCATGGCTTTGGAGCTACTTTTCTCAACGTGCTTAGGCAAGGATACAAATTCATAGCCCTGCTCATTGCTGAAGACAGCCTTCAGCCTGTCTGACCAGGGAAGCTAACCAGAGCACCCAGGAAGCTGCATAGCCCATCCAATAATCCTGCTTACATGGGAACTTCAACAGAGAGCATACCCCCATGCTTTCTCTATCTCCAGAGCAAAACTCGTGACCAAAATGTTCACTGCACATTGTTGCCTGATTCAGGTCCCCATACAATTAGTTGTGCAGGCTATAATTCCTATCCTGCTGTCCTGCCAGGGAAGGGAGGCTAATTCATAGGCCCACTTACTCCTGAGTACATCTCTCAGTCCCTGCCATCTGGTAAACATGACCAGAGAATCCATGCAACTGTGGAGCCCATCCTAAAGCATCATGTGGGCAGGTAACCAAGCTAGCAGTCTTATCCAGCTGTTCTCAGCCAGTGGCACATGACCCCACTCCTGACCTCAAAGCTCAAACTGCTGCCTCACCCCATAATGGACCCTAATAGCAGGCTCAGGCTGCCCAAGGTCATTACCAGGATACCTGTCCAGAAACCCAACCTGAACTAACTGGTAAAGAATTATCTCTACCAAAATGGACATGCAATGTCTGGAAAAGGAGGCTACATATTCAAATGCACAGATATCAATGTAAGAAATCAAGGTTCACAAAAAAATGAGGTAAATATCATACCACCAAAGGAAACTAAGAAAGCCCTAATAGCTAACCCTAAAGAAAGGGAACTCTGAATAGTCAAAATTTTCAGAATAATTCTCCTGAAGAAGTTTAGTGAACTAAAAGAACACAAACTAAATGAAATTAGGAAAACCACATGACCAAAACATGAACTTCAACAAAGAAACAAACCACTAAAAAAGACATCCTAGAGCTGAAAAAACTGAGGATTCAATAGAGAGCTTCAAAAATGACTCAATCCCATAGAAGAATCAGTGACTTGGAAGACAATATATTAGAAATTAACTAGTCAGAAGAGCAACAAGACGAAACGAAGAAAAGAAAGAGAGTGAAAAATGCCTACATGACTTATGGGACACAATAAAAAGTAAAAATATTCATATTATGGGAATTCCAGAAGAAGAAGAGAAAGAGAAAGGGACAAAGTCTAACTAAAGCAATAATGACTGAGAAGTTCCAAAACAGAAATAGATGTTCAGATCCAAAAGGCTCAGAAGACCTCAAATAGGCTAAACCAGCACAGGGCTGCACAGAGACACAATATAATTATCAAAAGACAAAGAGCAGCAAGAGAAAAGAAAGGAATTACATATAAGGGAATCCCTATAAGACAATCAACCATGTTCTCAACAGAAACTTTTCAGGCTGGGAGAAAATGGGATGACATAGTCTACATGGAGAAGGCAGTAACAAGTTACTCCAGTACTCTTGGCCTAGAAAATCCCATGGATGGAGGAGCCTGGTGGGCTGCAGTCCATGGGGTTGCTACAAGTTGGACACGACTGAGAGACTTCACTTTCACTTTTCACTTTCATGCATTGGAGAAGGAAATGGCAACCTACTCCAGTGTTCTTGCCTGGAGAATCCCAGGGACAGGGGAGCCTGGTGGGCTGCTGTCTATGGGGTCACACAGAGTCAGACACGACTGAAGGGACTTAGCAGCAGCAGTAGCAGCAGCAGTCTACATGAGAATGAAAGTGAAAGTTGCTCAGTCACATCCAACTCTTTGCAATCCATGGCATTCTCCAGGCCAGAACACTGGAGTGGGTAGCCGTTTCCTTCTCCAGGGGATCTTCCCAACCCAGGGAGTGAACCCAGGTCTCCCACACTGCAGGCAGATTCTTTACCAGCTGAGCCACCAGGGAAGCCCAATATGCAGACTATCTTTCAATAGTCTTTAAATATCTTTCAATAGTCTACTATTGAAAGATAGTCCATGTATTGAAAGATAAAAACATTTGACCAAGAATTCTACACCTGGTGAAGTCATCCTTTAGAAAAAAAAAGGAGTAATACAGACTCCCAAACAAACAAAAGCTGAGAGAGTTCATTACTACCAGAACTGCCTTCCAAGATATGCTAAAGGGAGCTCTTTGAGTGGGTTAAAAAAATGCTAATTAACATCATAAAAACAAGATTGAGAGAGAAAATGGCCAAATAGAAGGACATGAGCTCACCTGCTCTCACATAAACACCAAAATCACAATAACTGTTGAACAATCATTGATTAAAAAAACACTGGAACTTATCAAAAGAGATATCCTACATCCAAAGACAAAGGCAACTACAATGAGATAGTACAAGAGGTACATTCATTGATAAAACCAAACCCTATACTCACCAAGTGGGCACCCTCAAACTGGGAAATAGTTATATCACAGAGGCTTTCTGACAGGAGTTAAAATTTTGAACCCCACATCAGGCTCCCCAGCCTGGGAGTCTGGCAGTGAGAGGAGAAGCCCTCAGAGCATGTGGCCTTGAAGGTTAGCAGGGTTTGATCATAACAATTCCACCAGACTAGGGGAAACAGAAACTCTACTCTTGGAGGGCACACACAAGATCTCATACACACCAAGACTAGGGGAAAAAGCAGTGACCTCATAGGAGTCTGGGTCATACCTACCTGCTGGTATTGGAAGGTCTTCTGTGGAGGCTGGTGGCATCTGTGGCTCACTATGGGAACAAAGACATCAGTGGCTCTAGTTCCGGGGAGTACTCATTGGCATGAGCCCTCTCAAGGCCACCATTTTCTCACCAAGACATTGCCCCACCCAAAAGCCTGCAGGCTCCAATGCTGAGATGCCTCAGGCTAACAGGGCAGAAGTATAGCACCACTCACAGCAGACAGGCTGGCTAAATTCTCCATGAATCCACAGCTGTCTGCTAAACACACCCCTTGACATAGCCCTGTCCACCAAAGAAACAACACCCAGCTCCATTCATGAATGGGCAGGAACAAGCCCCACCCACCAAGAAGGCTGCACAAACCTCTTAGACCAGCCTCATCCATCAGGGGGCAGAGAACAGAAGAAAGAAGAATTACTACACTGCAGCTTGCAGAATGAAAACCACAATCATAGAAAGTTAAGCAAAGTGAGATGACAAAGGATTATGTTCCAGACAAAGGAACAAGATATAACCCTAGAAGAACAATTAAGTGAAATGGAGATAGGCAATCTACCAAAAAAAGAATTCAGAATAATGATAGTAAAGATAATGCAAGCTCTCAGGGGAAAAATAGAGGCACAGACCAAGAAGATATAAGAAATGTTTGACAAAGAAAAGATATAAAGAACAGAGATAACAAAACAATAATTGAAATGAAAAAATAACACAAGAAGGAATCAATAGCAGAGTAAGTAAGGAAGAAGAACACAGAAGTGAGCTGGATGGTGAAGACAGAATGGTGGAAATCACCGCTTTGGAACAGAATAAAGGAAAAAGAATGAAAAGAAGCGAGGACAGTATAAGAGACTTCTGGGACAATATAAAAGCCACCAACATTTGCATTATAGGGATCCCCACAAGGAAAAGGCAAAGAGAAAGGACCAGAGAAAACATTTGAAGTGATAACAGCTGAAAACATCCCTAACATGCTAAAGGAAACAAGTCACCCAACTCCAGGAAGCACAGGTCCCAGGCAGGATAAACCTGAGGAGGAACATGCCTAGACACATAGTAATCAAATTGATAAAAATGAAATAGAAAACATTAAAAGCAACAAGGAAAAAGCAACCAATAACAAACACGGGAATTTCCATAAGGTTATCAGCTAATTTTTCAGCAGAAATTCTGCAGGCCAGAAGGTAGTAACACAATATATTTGAAGTGATGAGAGGGAAGAATCTACAACCAAAAACTTCTACCCAGCAAGGCTCTCATTCAGATTCATTGGAGATATCAAAAGCTTTACAGATAAGCAAAAGCTAAGCAAATTCAGCACTACCAGAAGAGCTCTGCAACAAATGTTACAGATCTTCTCCAGGAGAAGAAAGAGCCACAACTAGAAACAAGAAAATTATGAATAGAAAAGCTCACCTGTAAAGGCAAACATACAGTGAAGGTAGGAAATCATCCACACACAAATATGACATCAAAACCAGCAATTGTGGGATTTCCTTGGCAGTCCAGGGGTTAAGACTTCATGCTCCCAGTGCATGGGGTGCAGGTTCAACCCCAAGTCAGGGACTAAGATCTTGTATGCCACACAGCATGGCCAATACATAAATACATAAAAATAAATTTAAAAATAAATATAAAATAGATAAAACATAATTTAAAATAAATGAAAATCTTAAAAAAACAACAATTGTTAAAAGAGGTGAGTAACCAATTCAGGATATTGGAAATACATTTGAAATTAAAAGACCAGCAACTTAAAATAACCTTGTATGTCTATATCTATTTGACTCCTATATCAAAACCTCATGGTAACCACAAACCAAAAATCTATGGTACAAACACAGATACACACAAAAGAAATTAAAACACAACAATACAGTTAGTCATCAAATCACAAGAGGAAAGAAAAGAGAAAGGAAAGAAAAATATCTACAAAAACAAACCCAAAACAATCAACAAAATGGCAATTAGAACACATGTATTGATAATTATTTTAAACGTAAATACTCTAACAGAAAGATATAGACTGAATGCACACAAAAATAAGACCTATGTACATGCTTTCAACCAGAGACCCACTTCAGATCTAGGGACATATACAGACTAAAAGTAAGGAGACACAAAATAGCAATATTCATATCAGACAAAATCGACTGTTACAAGAGACAAAGAACAATACATCATGATCAAGTCCAGTTCAGTCGCTCAGTCGTGTCCTACTCTTCGCGACCCCATGAATCGCAGCACGCCAGGCCTCCCTGTCCATCACCATCTCCCGGAGTTCACTCAGACTCACGTTCATCAAGTCCGTGATGCCATCCAGCCATCTCATCCTTTGTCGTCCCCTTCTCCTGCCCCCAATCCTTCCCAGCATCAGTCTTTTCCAATGAGTCACCTCTTTGCATGAGGTGGCCAAAGTACCAAAGTTTCAGCTTTAGCATCATTCCTTCCAAAGAAATCCCAGGGCTGATCTCCTTCAGAATGTACTGTTGGATCTCCTTGCAGTCCAAGGGTCTCTCAAGAGTCTTCTCCAATACCACAGTTCATGATCAAGGGATCAATCTAAAGACAAGATAAAACACGTGTATATACATATATATGTATATGTATATACATTAAAAGATAACCCACAGAATGGGAGAAAATATTTGCAAACAATGTGACAGACAAGAGGTTAATCTCCAAAATTCACAAGCGGTTCACATAGCTCAGGATGAAAAAGGCAAACAACCCATTCAAAAATGGGCAGACTTAAACAGACATTTCTCCAAGAAGGACATACTGAAGGTCAAGAAGAACAGGAAAAGATACCCAACATCGCTAATTACTAGAGAAAAGCAAGTCAAAATGAGAAGATACAACCTCACACCAATCAGAATGGCCATCATCCAAAAGGCTACAGACAGTAAATTCTGGAAAGGATGTGAAGAAAATGAAAATCTCCTACACTGTTAGTGGGAATGTAAGTTGGTATAGCCACTATGAAGAGCAGTACAGAGCTGCCCTAAACAACTAAAAACAGAGCTACCATATGATCTAGTAATCCACTCCTGGGCGTGTATCTGGAGAAAGACATGATGAAAGACACATGCATCCAATGTTCACCACAGCATTGTTTACAAAAGCCAAGACAGAAGCAACCTATGTCCATTGATAAATGAATGGCTAATGAAGATGCGGCACATGTATACAGTGGAATATTACTCAGCCATAAAAATAATGAAATAATGCTATTTATAGCAACATGAATGAACCTAGAGATTATCATGCTAAGTGAAGTAAATCAAAGACAAATACATGATATCTCTTACAAGTGGAATCTAAAAAAGAGATACAAATGAACTTATATACAAAACAGAAACAGACTCACAGACATAGAAAACTAACTTATGGTTACCAAAAGGGGAAGGGTTGAGGGATAAATACAAGTGTGGGGTTAACATATACACACTATTATATACAAAATGGGCTTCCCTGGTGGCTCAGACATTAGAGTTTACTCTCTAAGTAACATCTAACTTTACAGCATTGTAAATCAATATGTATACTTCCATAAAAAAGAAACTAATTTAAAAATGCACTGAAATATCACTTCATGCTTAGTACAGCCATCCCAAATAGAAAACTGAGAATAAATGCTAGCAAGGATGTGCACTGTTGGTGAGATTATATACTAGTGCATTGTCTACTAGTGAGGATGTAGGCTCCTCAAAAAATTAAAACAAAATTACCATATGATCCAGGAATTCCACTTCTGGGAATATATCCAAACTAAACAACAGCACGAACTTGAAAAGGTATCTATCTTTACTCCCATGTCATAGCAGTTACTTACAATCACCAAGACATAGAAACCACTTGAGTGTTCACTGATAGATGAATGGATAAAGAAGTTGTGATACATATACATATCTATATATGCACATATATATACATATATATCAGTTCAGTTCAGTCGCTCAGTCATGTCTGATTCTTTGTGATCCCATGAACCGCAGCACGCCAGGCCTCCCTGCCCATCACCAACTCCCGGAGTTCACTCAAACTCATGTTCATCAAGTCAGTAATGCCATCCAGCCATCTCATCCTCTGCCGTCCCCTTTTCCTCCTGCCCCCAATCCCTCCCAGCATCAGAGTCTTTTCCAATGAGTCAGCTGTTCGCATGAGGTGGCCAAAGTACTGGAGTTTCAGCTTTAGCATCATTCCTTCCAAAGAACACCCAGGACTGATCTCCTTTAGAATGGACTGGTGGATCTCCTTGAAGTCCAAAGGACTCTCAAGAGTCTTCTCCAACACCACAGTTCAAAACATATATATAATGGAATATTATTTAGCCATTTTAAAAATTACAAAGAAATCTTGGCATTCGTGATAACATAGGTAGGCCTTGAGGGCATTAGGCTAAGTGAAGTAAGTCAGACTGAGAGAGACAAATCCTGTATACTTTCACTTATTCGTGGACTCTAATAATAAAAATTTAAAAAGAAAGTTACAGAAGAAGATCGGATATGCGTCAAACAGAAGTGAAGGGTAAGGGGAGGTAGAATTGGAGGAAGGTAGTCAAAAGGTACAAACTTCCAGTTATAAGATGAATAAGACAATTAATGTACATGATAATTATTGTTAACATTGCTATATGTTATGTATGAAAGTTGTTAAGAGAGTAAATTCTAAGAGTTCTCATTACAAGGAAAATAATTTTTGTTTTGCATTTTTTTATCTATATGTGATGATGGATACTAACTACGTTTATTACAGTAATCATTTCCCATTGTACGTAAGTCAGGCCATTATCAGTTCAGTTCAGTTCGGTTCAGTTGCTCAGTTGTGTCTGACTCTTTGTGAATGGCCACTATCAAAAAGATAAGAAATAACAAAAGCTGAGGAGGATGTGGAGAAAAGGGTACACTGTTAGTGGGAATGTAAACTGGTGTAGCCACTATAGAAAGCAGTATGGAAGTTCCTCAAAAAATTAAAAATAGAACTACTATATGGTCCATCAATCTGGCCTCTAGGAATACATCCAAAGGAAACAAAAACACTATGTCAAAGAGATACTTGCCCCTTAACCTTTATAGTACACATACATACAACACATGTGTGCGTGCGCATGCACACATACACACATACACACTAGAATATTACTCAGCTGGAAAAAGAAGAAAATCCTGCCATTTGTCATAACATGGATGACCTTGAGGGCATGATGCTAAGTGAAATAAGTCAGAGACAAATGCTGTATGATCTTATGTATATGTGGAATCTACTAAACAAAAAACAGAACAAGAAACAAAACTCATAGAAAAAGATATCATATTTGTGGTTACAAGAAAGAGGGGTGGGAATTAGATGAAGGAGGTCAAAAGGCACAAGCTTCTAGTTGTAAGATAAAAAAAGATTAAGAATGTAGTGTGCAAAATGATGTAGCTAACACTGTGTGGTGTGTCTAAATGCTGTTAATACAGCAAATCCTAAGAGGTATCATCACAAAAACAATTTTCTTTTTCTTTTTGTACTTAGATGACAGATGTTAATATATATGTCAAATTATTATGTTGTATACATTAAACTTATATACTGCTCTAGTCAATTATATCTCAATAAAAAAATATATATAATTGATTACTAACCACTCAAACTTCAGATAATCTTCTAAAGAGATAGCAGCTTTTTTTGTTTTGTTTGTTTGTTTTACCTCCAGCTTGGTACTGATGTCATAAATCAGCTCAGCAGAAAACTGCTGAAATACTTTTAGGAGCAAAAAAAGAAGAGCGGGAGGATAAACAAGTAACCATCAACATGCATACCTGCATTTACTTTCCAGAAGGAAATTCCTTGCTCTGTGCAGCACTCAATCACAGCTGTCTGAAGCATGACCTCAGATTTAACTTTCTCTTAGATAAAAATTTCTAAAGCCGTATCTGGTTTGATATGTGTAAAGGTTTGGTCTGTAAGACAAGACTAGAACAGTCAAACTCCAACTGCCACCACCCACTACATTAAGAGTAAAGTTATAGGATAGCTCCATGCATCACCAAAACTGTGCATGAGAATTATGGTTTTGACTGGGAAATATACCATACCTTCTATGACTAACCTACTGGAATCAATTTATTTACAGAGCTCTCATTTCAGAGCTCACTGATTTATAGTCTAAACCCTCACAAACCAAAAAATATAAATAACTTCATCACAGTGGAGAAAATGTGCTGGTCACTTTATTTCATATTTACTTATCTTGAGAGGCCCTGTGACTCATGGTTTGGTACTTTAAACAGTTTTTGTTGAAGAGGTGATGATCTTTTTCACAGAGACTAATGAGTTTGAGAAGTCTGATAATGGCCTATTGATTTATCCAACAAATCCTTATTAAGCACCTATTAGGTATACCATATTATTCGTCCCTCTGGATTTCCAGGCGGTGCTAGTGGTAAAGAACCCACCTGCTGATGCAGGAGATGGAAGAGACATGGGTTTGATCCTTGGGTCAGGATGATCCCCTGGAGGAGGGTATGACAACTCACTCCAGTATTCTTGCCTGGAGAAACCCATGGACAGAGGAGCCTGATAGACTACAGTTCACAGGGTTGTACAGGGTCAGACATTACTGAAGCGACTTAGTATGCACGCACTGGCAGTCCAATGATAAAGAAGGCAGGCAGCTGCCTTCAAAGACCTGGGACTGCTGGGGAAGACATACTCTTAAACAACCATTGTCTATCATGATAAGAGACACGGTAGAGAGGAATGGACAATAAGCCTGAAGAGGCCACGGGGAGCAGTTAAGCAAAGCCTCAGAGAGGAGACACCTTAATATGATACCTAGTTTAGAAAAATCACCTCTCATCCAGGCTGCTCCTTGTCTTAGCTTGGACTACCATCACAAAAATGCCCATAGCTTATAAACAAGAAAGAACAGAAATGCATTTCTCACCATTCTGGAGGCTGGGAAATTGAAGAGGGAGGAGCTGGGGAGGTAGGTCTTACTCTAAGTCTTCCTCTTTGGGCCTATGGGCTGCAGTTCTCTGCTCACGTGCCCTCGCATGTGTGTGCTAGCACATGTGTGCATGGGGGCAGGGGAAGGCACTTAGGTGTCTCTAAGAAAAGGCATTAATCGTGTCACGAGGGCCCCACCCTCCTTTATTTCTAACCTTAACTGGGGCTTCTCTGATGGCTCAGACAGTAAAGACTCTGCCAGCAATGCAGGAGACCTGGGTTTGATCCCTGGTTCTGGAGAAGAAAATGGCAATACACTCCAGTATTCTTGCCTGGAAAATCCCATGGACAGAGGAACCTGGTGGGCTATAGTCCATGGGGTTGCAAAGAGTCAGACAGGACTGAGTGACTAACACTTTCACTTTCAACCTTAATTACCTCCCAAAGGCCTCATCTCCAAATACCATCACAACCGGTGACAAACCTCAGAATATGAATTTGGACGAAAAGGAACAATACTTAGCTGATAACTCTCCTCCCCGGCCTTTATGAGAGCTAGTATTGTCAAGGCTAAGCCATTGCACCTCTTTTAATATAATCACTTTTCAAATATAGTTTATTTTTCTTTTTCTTTGTAAAAGTACTGTCATAGGCATTAGGTCCATTGCAAGTTCTCCAGAACTGAATGTCTGCATCTGTGGTTCCTATGCTGCAGGTGGTTCCAACAACTGACATCACACCCTCCGCTCCAGGCAGGCTGCTGTCCTCCCCATGCACGGACAAATGCTATGGTGTCATTTGGCTCTGCTTTGCATGCAGTCACACCTGTTTCTTTTGCTCTGGATTAGAAATGCTCAGCACAGGCTGCACATTAGATTCACCTGCATAGCAATTTAATAAAAACCTGACCCAATGAGTTAATGTCTTAGGGGTGAGGACTAAATAAGATAATATACAGAATGCAGCTAGAACATGGCTGCACCTAATAACTAGAAGCCAGAAATTATAGTCATTGGAAAGACTTCCTTAGCCAATAAGATCAGGTTCTCAAGAAATCGTAACTTTAGATTTTCTGAGTTCTTAGCATAGGACTGAACATTCGGTAGGCCATTCCAAATGTATTTACTTCTAAAATATTTATTTATACTTTTACTAACTTCCAGAAAATATTTCATTGCTTTACTTTTGTTGGATTGTTGGTACACAGCATTGGACTACTCATAATTCAACAAACTAAAGTCACTGATCCATACATGGTTGGCTGTTCTATTTAGGTGTTTATTCTGATAAAAATATAGTAGAGCATTTTATTAATTACAAGTATGATGAGTGAAAAAAAAAAAAAGGACCAGTGTAAAACAGATACAAAACAGCTAGTGAAGGAAGAGGGGAAGGGAGAAGTTATTGAAAATAAAATTATATCCACGGAAATTTTCAATAATTGAAGGGAAATGGAGTTTCCTATTAGTCAGGCAAAAATAAAAGACCACACAATGGTTTCATAGTCCTAACACTCCAATAGAAAGAACTTGTTAGCTCATTGGTGACATAAACATTTTCCTTGCCCTGATTCTTGAGAGGAATCTGTCAGAGTGGACTTTGTAAATGATTAGCGCCTCTTACACAATGTTCTTGAAGTTAAAAAATTGTTTCATAGCTATTCCCTGTATAGGACTTTCTTATTTACCCTATGGCAGAATCTAAGTATTGTTCTAGAGAGGTTTTATGGCTTGGCCCTAAAATCATATTGCAATGTGTTCATTTCCTAGCTGCATTTGCTTTAGCATACCTGATCAAAGTAGATCTGCGAGCTCTTCAGAGGAAAGGCAACAGAATCACAGACCACAGCTTACATGCTAGACTGTTCCAGGCTGAAAGCTCAGTGGTAAATCTCTCTTGACACTTAATGTTCATTTTGGCACGTGGATACTAAAAGTTAGTGCAAAATAAAAGCTAAAGCACCTTTTCAAGAAGTCCATATGACATCTTTGGCAGTGCCAGATGGCAAAGGTGTGGGGAACCAGATGCTACCATCTCTCACCTATCTGCACATCAGCTTGATCTGGTCTAGAGCCCAGCTTCACATGACACTACATCCTGTTCATCATTCTCCCACAGGACTTCCTAATTCAGTTCATTTTTACTGTTCATTTCCTTTTTAACTTCATCTCTCACAGATCAATTTCAATGATACATTTCAGCTACAATAACACCCATGAATCTTTGGGAGTTTAAAGGCCAGTTTTCTGGCCTTTTCCTTAGGGAAGGACTTATAATCAATAGGAAGAACTTAACTTTTGATACATTTCTACAAAAACTTGTGAGCACAGACTAGGATGAAAGGAAGTTCTGATCAATCTATGATCAAAGGCTGTAGAAGGATAGGCATCTCTGGGAAGTAAATAGCTATAAATCTTCAGCAGAACCCCACAGCACATCTCTCTCTCCCCTGATTTCAGAGAAAATTGATGCCAGAGGTGATGGTGAATCAACAGAGGTGGGGTAGAAAATGATCAACCACTAGCTGTCCCTCACATCACTGAACGGGGAATTGGGAAGTGATACACAGCAGCACACTGATACTGCTTAGTATTGCTACCATCTGGATACAAGAGATAAAAAATATCCTCAAGAGCACAGATAATAAAATGTTGTAAAGCAACTAGGAAATGATGAGTTTTGAATGTACATTTGATTGTAAGTTTACATGACTTAATTTTTAATGATACTTGTAATTTATTTTTCAGTTTGTATCATGTACTTTTAAATAAGAGCTGTACATAACAACCAAATTGCAAAATACTGGAAAACATAGCCAGCTGAGTTTTGTGTCAGCTCCAGCACACCCCTATAGCTGTAGGAAAGGACTAATCTTAAATTTAAGGGCACTTCAGATGATATGCTGGGTTATCTACATATACCAATGGCTAGTGGACCTCACATTCTGCTTCTGCTCAGAAGGATGGTTGCTAAGAAAAGCAGAAGGATCCCCATACCAGATTCCAACAATATCAGCTAGGAGGAGGATCAAACTGTGTCCTGGCTAATTCAGTTGTATTACAATAACACGGAAAACAAATAGGAGCAGTGACTGGTTTTATTTAGGAGTTCTGCCTTGTTTCATCACAAACAGTTGAGAAAAATGTTTAGAAATTCTTAGATGATTGAAAGTTTTATAATTTTTTTAATTAAAAACTTTAAAGTGTTAAAAGACATTTATGTAACTCTCTCCATCCCCCACAATCTCAGGCAGAATTCATGTGTGTTCTCAGTGATAAACTGCCCTGCTGCAGAAATTTTACAGCCAATCTCTGGGCCCTTGAAAAGTTTTAGTAATTAAAACAAAGGGGATGTTTCTGGAGGTTAGAACAAACATCTTCCATATAAAACAAATTGACAAGATGGAAAAAACAAAAACAAAAACAAAAACAAAATAAAATATTTTCTAAGTGGATAAAACCTTCTATTATGTGAAAAGAAAATAATTTAAGATCAGGTCTAGTGGCTATCAGGCTTCCCAGGTGGTCCTAGTGGAGGTAAAGAATCCACCTGTCAATGCAGGAGATGTAAGAGACATGGGTTTGATCTTTGGGTTGGGAAGATCCCCTGGAGGAGGGCATGGCAACTCCATTTTTCTTGCCTGGAGAATCTCATGTACAGGGGAGCCTGGCAGACTGTAGTCCATAGGGTTGCAAAGAGTCAGACACAATTGAAGCAACTTAGCATTCATGCACACATACACACTAGCTGCTATCAGATGAAAAACACTATTAGCAAAGTGTAAAATGGAAAGTTGTCAGTAAAAAAAAAACAAAAACACATCAGGTCCTACAGAAACTTATACTAATGAATTAGAATACTACTTCAAGGTATTTCTCAGTACACAGAGAAAGAAGAAATGAACATGCCAAGCAGAAAGAGAGAAGACCTAGTGAATGAACAACGTGGGCTTGAACTGCATGGGTTCACTTATAAGTGGGTTTTCTTCCAACAGTAACTACTACATAGGCCACAGTTGGTTGAATTCAAGGATGTGGAATCATGGGTACTAGAAAAATCACATATACAGAGGGCTGGCTATAAGTTACATGAGGTTTTTCCCACTGCATGAAGGGTTGGTACCTCTATTCCTCATCTTGTTCAAGGGTCAACAATACTCTGAGTTTCAGGAGAGCAGGGCAGGCAGAGGAGTACTAATGAAATAACTGCTGGAAAGAAGCTTCCTTGGGTTGAATAAGGATTGAGCCCACATAAAGAACCCCCTGAGTCACAGAAAATAATTAAGAACCTCAAATTACTGGTAATTCTTTTTAAGACTCAAGAGAAAAAAAAAATTTACAAGTAGCCAAACAAAAACATAGCCTATGCTAATAAAATATCTTTTAAAATAAGGTTTATGATGACTTTTCTTCAACCCACTTAATGACAGAGAACGTGGAAGAATATCCACAGTGTTTGAGGGAAAAGGATTGTGACATAACAACTATATGACCATCAAACTACTGATCATGTTTAAAGGCAAGAGAAATTTAAGACAATGCCCAAGAGTGCCCACTGTTTACCTTTTCAATATTAAAAAAAATTACTAAAAAAATCCTCTAGCCAAATGAAAGGAAAATCAATATTAAAAACACTATATGGAAAACTGTCTTTAAAGAATAGTGGAAATAGTGATGGTAGTAAAAACATCTATTATCCATATTATTGCTAACACATAATATATGAAAAATAATGAAAATGACAAAATGATTATTGAATGGGATATTATTGAACTGTAAAGGCAAATTAAGATGAAAGGGGAAAATATAGATCAAAAAATTAAAATTGTCCCAATAATCCTGAAATGGATAACTGAACATGTGTCTATTTATATATGAGCTAGGATATATAGAAAAAGAAATGCAAGGATGCAAAATGGTTGTCTGAGGAAGCCTTACAAATAGCTGAGAAAAGAAGAGAAGTGAAAGGCCAAGAAGACAAGGAAAGATATACCCAGCTGAATGCAGATTTCCAAAGAAGATCAAGGAGAGAGAAGAAAGCCTTTTTGAGAGAACAATGCAAAGAAACAGAGGAAAACAACAGAAGGAGAAAGACTAGTGATCTCTTCAAGAGAATTAGAGCTACCAAGGGAACATTTCATGCAAAGGTGGGCACAATTAAGGACAGAAACAGTAAGGACATAACAGAAGCAGAAGAGATTAAGAAGAGGTGGCAAGAATACACAGAACAAATGTACAAAAAAGGTCTTAATCTTAATAACCTAGATAACCACAATGGTGTGGTTACTCGCCTAGAGCCAGACATCCTGGAGTCAGAAGTCAAGTGGGCCTTAGAAAGCATCACTACGAACAAAGTTAGTGGAGGTGATGGAATTCGAGCTGAGCTATTTCAAATCCTAGAAGATGATGCCGTTAAATTGCTGCACTCAATATGCCAGCAAGTTTGGAAAACTCAGCAGTGGCCACGGGACTAGAAAAGGTCAGTTTTCATTCCAATCTCAAAGAAGGGCAATGCCAAAGAATGTTCAAACTACTGCACAATTGTACCCATTTCACATGCTAGCAAGGTCATGTTCAAAATCTTTCAAGCTAGGTTTCAACGGTATGTAAACCAAAAAATTCCAGATATGCAAACTGGATTTAGAAAAGGCAAAGGAACCAGAGATCAAATTGCCAACATCTGTGGATCATAGAAAAAGCAAGAGAATTCCATCTGCTGCTTCTTCACTGACTATGTGGATCACAACAAACTGTGGAAAATTCTTAAAGAGATGGGAATACCAGATCCCTTTACTTGTCTCCTGAGAAACCTGTATGTAGGTGAACAAGAACTAGTTAGAACTGGACATGGAACAACAGACTGGTTCAAATTTGGGAAAGGAGTACATCAAGGCTGTATATTGTCACCCTGATAACTTATATGCAGAGTTCAGTTCAGTCACTTAGTCTTGTCCAACTCTTTGTGACCCCATGGAATACAGCACACCAGGACTCCCTGTCCATCACCAACTCCTGGAGTTTACTCAAACTCATGTGCACTGAGTCAGTGATGCCATTCAATCATCTCATCCTTTATCGTCCCCTTCTCCTCTCACCTTCAATCCTTCTGAGCATCACAGTCTTTTCAAATGAGTCAGCTCTTTGCATCAAGTGGCCAAAGTACTGGAGTTTCAGCTTCAACATCAGTCCTTCCAATGAACACCCAGGACTGATCTCCTTTAGGATGAACTGGTTGGATCTCCTTGCAGTCCAAGGGATTCACAAGAGTCTTCCAACACCACAGTTCAAAAGTATCAATTCTCCAGTGCTCAGCTTTCATTCTAGTCCAACTCTCACATCCATACATGATTATTGGAAAAACCATAGCCTTGACTAGATGGACCTTTGTTGGCAAAGTAATGTCTCTGATTTTTAATATGCTGTCTAGGTTGTAAGGAGTAAGCATCTTTTAATTTCATTGCTGTAATAAACATCTGCTGTGATTTTGGAGCCCAGAAAGATAAAGTCAGCCACTTTTTCCCCATCTATTTTCCATGAAGTGATGGGATCAGATGCCATGATCTTAGTTTTCTGAATGTTGAGCTTTAAGCCAACTTTTTCACTCTCCTCTTTCACTTTCATCAAGACATTCTTTGGTTCTTCTTCACTTTCTGCCATAAGGGTGGTGTCATCTGCATATCTGAGCTCATTGATATTTCTCCCGGCAATCTTGATTCTAGTTTGTGCTTCATCAGCCCAGCATTTCTCGTGATGTACTCTGCATACAAGTTAAATAAGCAGGGTGACAATATTTACAGCCTTGACATACTCCTTTTCCTATTTGGAAACAGTCTGTTGTTCCATGTCCAGTTCTAACTGTTGCTTCCTAACCTGCATACAGATTTCTCAGGAGGCAGTTCAGGTGGTCTGGTATTCCCATCTCTTTCAGAATTCTCCGTAGTTTATTGTGATCCACAGAGTCAAAGGCTTTGGCATAGTCAATAAAGCAGAAATAGATGTTTTTCTGGAACCCGCTTGCTTTTTTGATGATCCAGCAGATGTTGGCAATTTGATCTCTGGTTCCTCAGAGTACATCATGTGAAATGCCAGGCTGGATGAATCACAAGCTGGAATCAAGATTTCTGGAGGAAATATTAACAATCTCAGATATGCAGATGATACCACCCTAATGGAGGAAAGGGAAGAGTAACTAAAGAGCCACTTGATGAAGGTAAAAGAGGAAAAAGGAAAAAGGAAAAAGCTGGCTTAAAACTCAACATTCAAAAGTAAGATCGTGGCATCTGGTCCCATCTCTTCATGGCAAATAGATGGGGAAACAATGGAAACAATGGCAGACTTTATTTTGGGGGGCTCCAAAATCACTTCAGATGGTGACTGCAGGCATGAAATTAAAAGACGCTTATTCCCTGGAAGAAAAGCTATGACCAACCTAGACATTGCATTAAAAAGCAGAGAGATTACCTTGCTGACAAAGGTCCATATAGTCATGGGTTTTTTGAGATTAGAATGAAAACTGACCTTTTGCAGTCCTGTGGCCACTGCTGAGTTTTCCAAACTTGCTGGCATATTGAGTGCAGCACTTTAACAACCAAAAGCTATGGTTTTTTCAGTAGTCATGTATGTATGTGAGAGTTGGACCATAGAGAAGGCTGAGCACCAAAGAACTGATGCTTTTGAACTGAGGTGTTGGAAAAGACTGTAGTGAGTCCCTCGGACTGCAAAGAGATCAAATCAGTCAATCCTAAAGGAAATGAACCCTGAATATTCATTTGAAGGACTGATGCTGAAACTCCAATACTTTGGCCACCTGATGTAAAGAGCTGACTCATTGAAAAAGACCTTGATGCTAGGAAAGACAGAAGGCAGGAGGAGAAGGGGATGACAGAGGATGAGATGGTTGCATGGCATCACTGACTGGATGGACATGAGTTTGAGCTAAGTCCAGGAGATGGTGAAGGACAGGGAAGTCTGGCATGCTGCAGTCCATGGGGTCACAAAGAATCAGACATGTCTAAACAATTGATCAACAACAACATAACAAGGATGCTTGTTGATGCATCCTTTTAATAACAAATATTGTAATTAATAAGCAGGGTGACAATATTTACAGCCTTGACATACTCCTTTTCCTATTTGGAAACAGTCTGTTGTTCCATGTCCAGTTCTAACTGTTGCTTCCTAACCTGCATACAGATTTCTCAGGAGGCAGTTCAGGTGGTCTGGTATTCCCATCTCTTTCAGAATTCTCCGTAGTTTATTGTGATCCACAGAGTCAAAGGCTTTGGCATAGTCAATAAAGCAGAAATAGATGTTTTTCTGGAACCCGCTTGCTTTTTTGATGATCCAGCAGATGTTGGCAATTTGATCTCTGGTTCCTCAGAGTACATCATGTGAAATGCCAGGCTGGATGAATCACAAGCTGGAATCAAGATTTCTGGAGGAAATATTAACAATCTCAGATATGCAGATGATACCACCCTAATGGAGGAAAGGGAAGAGTAACTAAAGAGCCACTTGATGAAGGTAAAAGAGGAAAAAGGAAAAAGGAAAAAGCTGGCTTAAAACTCAACATTCAAAAGTAAGATCGTGGCATCTGGTCCCATCTCTTCATGGCAAATAGATGGGGAAACAATGGAAACAATGGCAGACTTTATTTTGGGGGGCTCCAAAATCACTTCAGATGGTGACTGCAGGCATGAAATTAAAAGACGCTTATTCCCTGGAAGAAAAGCTATGACCAACCTAGACATTGCATTAAAAAGCAGAGAGATTACCTTGCTGACAAAGGTCCATATAGTCATGGGTTTTTTGAGATTAGAATGAAAACTGACCTTTTGCAGTCCTGTGGCCACTGCTGAGTTTTCCAAACTTGCTGGCATATTGAGTGCAGCACTTTAACAACCAAAAGCTATGGTTTTTTCAGTAGTCATGTATGTATGTGAGAGTTGGACCATAGAGAAGGCTGAGCACCAAAGAACTGATGCTTTTGAACTGAGGTGTTGGAAAAGACTGTAGTGAGTCCCTCGGACTGCAAAGAGATCAAATCAGTCAATCCTAAAGGAAATGAACCCTGAATATTCATTTGAAGGACTGATGCTGAAACTCCAATACTTTGGCCACCTGATGTAAAGAGCTGACTCATTGAAAAAGACCTTGATGCTAGGAAAGACAGAAGGCAGGAGGAGAAGGGGATGACAGAGGATGAGATGGTTGCATGGCATCACTGACTGGATGGACATGAGTTTGAGCTAAGTCCAGGAGATGGTGAAGGACAGGGAAGTCTGGCATGCTGCAGTCCATGGGGTCACAAAGAATCAGACATGTCTAAACAATTGATCAACAACAACATAACAAGGATGCTTGTTGATGCATCCTTTTAATAACAAATATTGTAATTCATGTAAATGGAAAAAATATGTTGAATAAAATTATAGTATAGATCAGAAGGAAACCACAAGCAATTAAAAAGTTATATATGGTATCACTCATATGTGGAATCTGTCCAAACTCATAGAAATGGAAAGTAGATTGGAAGCTGCCAGGGATTCGAGGATGGGGGAAGGGGGTGAAGGTGGTCAAAGGTACAAGGCCCCAGTTTAAGATAAATAAGTTCTGGGCATGTAACATATAGCATGGTGATTATAGTTTCCGATAGCATATTCTATACTAAGAGAGTAGATCTTACACGTTCTTACCACAAGGAGGAAAAAAATAGGTAAGTATATGAGGTAATGGGTGTAACTAACCTTACTGTGGTAATGGTTTCACTGTACACACATCCAACTATCACACTACACACCTTAAACTTACACAGTGTTATGTGTCAATTACATCTCAATAAAGCTGGGAAAGAATCTTTAAAACTGAAGTTTATCCTTCTGAATTGCTTAATATTCCATTTAAAACTAAAAATAAAAATTATATATATCAGCAGTTTATTTCAGCAGTTACTAAAGATATCTTTTGTAGATGTTCCAGTTTCATTAAATTCAATTATTAGTCTCATCCAGTTTACTCCAGATTATGCCAACTCTATTCAAAAACAGAGACATTACTTTGCCAACAAAAGTCCATCTAGCCAAAGCTGTTTTTCCCAGTGGTCATGTATGGATGTGAGAGTTGGACTATAAAGAAAACTGAGCACCAAAGAAATGATGCTCTTGAACTGTGGTGTTGAAGAAGACTCTTGAGAGTCTCTTGGACTGCAAAGAGATCCAACCAGTCCATTCTAAAAGAAATCAGTCCTTCATTGGAAGGACTGATGCTGAAGCTGAAACTCCAATAACTCTGGCCACCTGATGTGAAGAACTGATTCATTTGAAAAGACCCTGATGCTAGGAAAGAGAAGTCCAGGAGATGGTGGGAGGAGATGGGGATGAAAGAGGATGAGATGGTTGGATGGCATCACCGACTCGACGGACATGAGTTTGAGTAAGCTCCGGGAGTTGATGATAGACAGGGAAGCCTGGATGCTGCAGTCCATGGGATCAGAAAGAGTCAGACATGACTGAGCGACTGAACTAAACTGATAGCATCTCTGAAAACATCACTGAAACTAAACATCATTATTTAAAGTTTTGATCTATTTACCATACATAATTATTGTATCTTCTGCTGGATCAAACAATCATGTGATAAATTTTAGCTTAAAGATCTATTTAAAGGGCTTAAAAATAATAAAATGCAATGTTATTTATATACTCTAGGCAAATTTGCTTTAAAGGAAAATGATTTCATAAGGACCTTTGTTAATGTCCAAAATATCTTTGAGAGATGATATTCCCATAGGGAAGATGGAACAACTGTGTTCCAGGGGGTTAAACAAGCATCCCTACGGTGACTTGTAAAAATATACAAAATAATATCTGATCATAATGATGGTGATTATTCTTGGTTTCATATTCACAACTACTGCTTGTATTATTGATGGTAATAACCACTACCACTTAGTATGTACCGAGCACCATCTATGTGCCTTGCATGTGCTATTTGGTTGATTTTTACTGCTTGGAGAGTATAGATGAGGAAGCCAAAGTTTAACAAGTTTATGAAAGTGCTGAGTGCCAGTTTGCAGAGGAGCTGGGACTCAAACCCAGGTCTTTCTAATGCCAGAACCTTTGCTCAGACACATACACTATACTCCTCCATTGACACAAGATGTCCCTAGTCTTGTCACATCTTATGGTACAGGGACCAACATGATCTTATCTTTAGAGACAAGTGACAACAATAAATGGAGATATCTGGTGCATCTCCTCTCAAATGCCATCCTTCCTTTCATTTGCTACATTCCATGTATCCAAGCATACCCCAGTGACTTGGATTCCTCTGACCAGCCTTCTCTTAGCTCCCAGCTCCCACTGAAGTCATTTCTCATTGACCTTTCAGCGCCTTTACTTTCTAACTTATTTGGCCTTCTTTCATTTCACTTAGGATGAAAATGAAACCAAGAGAAAAGCCACCTCAAAGTGGCTTTAATGACTATCACTGGCAGTCTGGAGGTAGGGGATTGACGGAAGTTTGGAAAGACAGCGGTTCCATCCCTGACGAAGTTTCCCTTCATGCATCGCTCTGCAGTGGGTTTTCTGACCTCAGAAGTATGCTTCGTGGTCACAAGATAACTATGCTAGCCCAAGATTCACATTCAAGGCAGGAGACGAAAGAACAATGCTCTTTCACATATTTTCCCAAATATCTCTAGCAGCCCGTATGTCTCATGGGCCAGGACTGGGCAATGTGGGCAGCCCTAGCTTCCAGAAAAGCAAGTACCTTGCTTCTCTGTCTATAGTGGAAGTAGGGCTAGAAAAAGGTCCTGGGGTGCCTGATGGGTCAGCCAGTCAAATGTGTCTGCCACTGTGGCTCTGTAGTTTCTTTCAGCTTTTTTTTTAATGCTTTGTTACTCCCAATAGACCATAAGATTCTTGAGGGCGGAGTTTTCAAAACTAATTCTTGGGACTTCTCTCATGGTCCAGTGGCTTAGACTCCATGTTCCCAATGCAAGGGGCCTGGGTTTGATACCCAGTCAGGGATCTAGATCCCACTGCTGCAACTAAGAGGTAATATGCTGCAAATAAGATTTTGCATGCCACAACTAAGACCAATTGGTATATCAATTAGTTAGTTAATTAATTTACTTTTTAAAGAAAAAAAGAAAATTCTCTTTTCACAGTGTCTCCTTACTCTCATCTTGCAGAGTTCTGCAGCACACTGTTGGTGTTATATAAATACCTGTAAATCTGAGTGCATTAAGTATACAGTGCACATCTAGAAACACAAGGAGTGTTCTTTTTCATCTCATAAAATCTTGAGTGAGACGCAAAAAAGGAAAAGAAAACATTTGAGCAATTCTGTCAAGATTTGACTATATTTCATTATTGTGGGGGGAAAAATGCAAAGCCCAGAGCAAGAAGGGCAGTGCTAAGCTTAATGCTTTCTCTTTCAGCCCCCTTTCTGACCATTTCTGTGTAGGCTGACCCCGTTACAGAGGTTGAGCAGGAAATAGCACAGGAAGTCAAGCTTATATTTGCTTTTTGTTGGCAGGATGGATGAAAGGTCTGGTGTGGTGAGAATTCGAAACTATTGGTCAGAGCTGACTTAGTAACTCTCCTGGCTTGTAACAGGCAAAAAGAGGGCCAAGCAAGACAATGCTCAGCATTCCTGAAGCTTTTCTGAGCCTCTCAACCCATCCTTATTCATGCTCTTTCTAAGTATTCATGATACTTTCTTGCTGTCTCTTTCCTATCATCTGTATTTTGGAGTCTAAAGTTCAGAGAACAGAAAGTGCTGCTGGGCTAGAGGAGGCCTGAAATTTAGCTGAGGTCATCACTTATATTAGAAGTAGTTCCAACTTAGAGCAATAATCTCAGAACAGTACATCCAGTGACATCTGCAGCAGCCAGCTTATCAAATGACTTCTAGGATGGCTCCAGTGATTCCTAGCCCCTGGTATTCGTGTTTCTAGCAGTCCTATCGGCACTGAATAGAGCTGCCCTATGTAACCAAGAGCATGCCTGTGCTGACAATTGTTTCTCATGGCTTTTCTTCCAAGGAGCACGTGTCTTTTAATTTCATAGCTGCAGTCACCATCTGCAGTGATTTTGGAGCCCGAAAAAATAAGTCTGTCACATTTCCATTGTTTCCCCATCTATATTTGCCATGAATTGATGGGACTGGAGCCCCAGAAATGTCTGACACTGTTTGCACTGTTTCCCCATCTATTTCCCATGAAGTGATGGGACCAGATGTCATGATCTTAGTTTTCTGAATGTTGAGCCAACTTTTTTCACTTTCTCCCAGCAATCTTGATTCCAGCTTGTGCTTCTTCCAGCCCAGTGTTTCTCATGATGCACTCTGCATATAAGTTAAATAAGTAGGATGACTGAGCTACTTCACTTTCACTTTCATGCACTGGAGAAGGAAATGGCAACCCACTCCAGTATTCTTGCCTGGAGAATCCCAGGCTCAGGGGAGCCTGGTGGGCTGCTGTCTATGGGGTCATACAGAGTTGGATATGACTGAAGCAACTTAGCAGCAGCAGCAGCAAGCAGGGTGACAATATACAGCCTTGACGGACTCCTTTTCCTATTTGGAACCAGTCTGTTGCTCCATGTCCAGTTCTAACTGTTGCTTCCTGACCTGCATACAGGTTTCTCAAAAGGCATGTCAGGTGGTCTGGAATTCCCATCTCTTTCAGAATTTTCCACAGTTTATTGTGACCCACACAGTCAAAGGATTTGGTATAGTCAAGAAAGCAGAAATAGATGTTTTTCCTGGAACTCTCTTGCTTTTTCCATGATCCAGTGGATATTGGCAATTTGATCTCTGGTTCCTCTGCCTTTTCTAAAACCAGCTTGGAGTTCACGGTTCATGTATTGCTGAAGCCTGGCTTGGAGAATTTTTAGCATTACTTTACTAGGGTGTAAGATGAGTGCAATTGTGCAGTAGTTTGAGCATTCTTTGGCATTGCTTTTCTTTGAGATTAGAATAAAAACTGACCTTTTCCGGTCCTGAGGCCACTACTGAGTTTTCCAAATTTGCTGGCATATTGAATGCAGCACTTTCATAGCATCATCTTTCAGGATTTTAAATAGCTCCACTGGAATTCCATCACCTCCACTAGCTTTGTTTGTAGTGATGCTTTTTAAGGCCCACTTGACTTCACATTCCAGGATGTCTGGCTCTAGGTGAGTGATTACACCATCATGATTATCTGGGTCGTGAAGATCTTTTCTGGGTTGTGCAGATGGTGATTGCAGCCATGAAATTAAAAGATGCTTACTCCTTGGAAGGAAAGCTATGACCAACCTAGATAGCATATTCAAAAGCAGAGATATTACTTTGCCTACATAGGTCCATCTAGTCAAAGCTATGGTTCTTTCAGTGGTCATATATGGATGTGAGAGTTGGACTGTGAAGAAAGCTGACCACCGAAGAATTGATGCTTTTGAACTGTGGTGTTGAAGACTCTTGAGAGTCCCTTGGACTGCAAGGAGATCCAATCAGTCCATCCTAAAAGAGATCAGTCCTGGGTGTTCTTTGGAAGGACTGATACTAAAGCTGAAACTCCAGTACTTTGGCCACCAGATGTGAAGAGCTGACTCATTGGAAAAGACTCTGATGCTAGGAGGGATTGGGGGCAGGAGGAGAAGGGGACAACAGAGGATGAGATGACTGGATGGCATCATGGACTCGATGGACGTGAGTCTGAGTGAACTCCGAGAGATGGTACTGAACAGGGAGGCCTGGCATGCTGCGATTCATGGGGTCGCAAAGAGTCAGACATGACTGAGCAACTGAACTGAACTGAACTGAACTGATGGGACTGGATGCCATGATCTTATTTTTGAATGTTGAGTTTTAAAAGAGCTTTTTCACTTTTCTTTTCACTTTCATCAGGAGGCTCTTTAGCTCTTCTTCACTTTCTGTCATAGGTGTGGTATTATCTGCATTTCTGAGGTTATTGATATTTCTCCCAGGCCATATTGATTCCAGCTTGTGCTTCATCCAGCCCAGCATTGCTCATGATGTACTCAGTATATATGTTAAATAAGCAGGGTGACAACCCATAGCCTTGATGTATTCCTTTCCCAATTTGGAACCAGTGTGTTGTTCCATGTCTGGTTCTGTTACTTCTTAAACTGTATACAGGTTTCTCAGGAAGTAGGTCAGGTGGCCTGGTATTTCCATTTCTTTAAGAACTTTCCACAGTTTGTGGTGAGCTGCATAGGCTTTAGCATAGTCAAGGAAGCAGAAGTAGATGCTTTTCTGGAATTCTCTAGCTTTTTCTATGATCCAACAGGTTTGTTGGCAATTTGATATCTTGTTCCTCTGCCTTTTCTAAACCCAGCTTGAACATTTGGAATTTCTCACAATTTCACCCTTCCTACTGTCTTGGGGCTTCTCCTTTGCCCTTGGACTCGGAGTAGCTTTTCTTGGAAGGATTCAACATTCTCCTGTCGATGGCTGTTCAGCAGCCAGTTGTGATTTTGGTGTTCTCTCAGGGGAAGATGAGCACAGATCCTTCTAGCCCGCCATCTTGGGCCCAAGTTCTGGGCATATGTGAGCCCATGCAAGGCATTTCAATTAAAGCTTTTCTTCCTGGAGATGACTTCTTTCACCATGGCAGGGAAGGTCCAACCAGAGCCTCTGCCCTCTCCCAGGTTACATCTCCCACAGGTCTACTTGTCCAACAGAAAGACTTGGCTCAGTGTTCACCAACACAGACAGGGAGCAGATGTCTAGGGTCAAATGGGACTTCTGTTTTCTAAAACACGTTGCTTTTGTACATTATAGGCTCTCATGATTGGAAATGTCTTTGGAAGTCATATAGCTAAACTTTTGCATTTTATAGGCTAAGGATGAAAGGATAATGAGAAACACCTGGGGTTCATGATAGCCCTATGCCTTGCTCTCCATCTTCCCACATTGCTAAACCTCCCCTACAGCCTACTAATCTTGCTAAGAGAAAACTCAGAATATTTCCTCTTCTGTCATCTCTCTACAGTTGGGAATTGACCATATCGTGGGTTTGGGAGTAACCTTCACTTGGAATCTCCTCCATGGGGATCATCTAAGGCTTTCACATTACACATTTACTACAATTTTCACTTATCTTCTGTGACTTAGTTTATTCATCTACATAATGGGTATAAGAATAATACTTGTATGCTGGAAGAATTAAATGAGGGTAAAAACTATGTAAAGAACTTAACCCTGGCATGCAGAAAACTTCCAATAAATGTTAACCATCAGAGAAAACAAATCATAAAAAGAAAACATCTCTATGGAGTATGGAGTAGTAAAGATGCACCATAGGGGAAGTGGGTTCCTTCAGTCAGAAGTGGAGTGTTTATAAAAGGTTGTTCTGGCCACCCAATATTACAAAAAGGCCAGATCAGGCCAAGTGGGGAACAGAGGCCACCTATATAAGGGGAGGATCTGGGGAAGCAGACAGCTGAGAAGAGCCTTTATCCTCCTAACCATTCTAAGAACGTGGTCCTTGGTCAGCTCCCTGAGAAACCAGGAAGGGATGAATGAAACACACAAGGGTGATGGCAAAGAAATTAAGGTTTCCCTCCTCTTACCAGGCTCTCTGTGAAGCAGGTCCAGAGTGAGCTTCCCTGGCAGTCCAGTGGTAAAGAAGCTGCCTGCCAATGCAGGGGACACAAGTTTGATCCCTGGTCTGGGAAGATCCCACATGGCATAGAGCAACCAAGACCTAGCACCATAACTACTGAATCTCTGCTCTAGAGCCCGGGAGCTTCAGCTATTGGGCCCATGTGCAACAACTGTGGTAGCCCCAGCGGCTGTGCTCACGAGAGAAGCCTCCACAATGAGAAGCCCATGCACAGCAATGGAGACCCACCATAGACAAATAAAATAAATGAATCTTACAAAAGGGGGGGGGTGGGGACCCAGGGCTGAACACACCCTCAGGCGCTCAGGTCCTGGAATTCCCCACCCTTCTCCAGGCCCTTCCATTCACCACAGCCCCTTCCACAAGGTTGCTGGCTGGTATCCAGGTGCGCTGTGGCTTAGCTTGGAAGGATGCAGAAATTCATTCTTCCTCACCCCTCCTGTGAGTCATACGCCGGACATGCCCACTTCCACTCACCTCAGTAGCATCTTCTCCCAAGAGAACAGAAGAGCAAGCAAGCCTGAATGGACAGCTTGTTTGCTGGGAAGTCTTAGGGAATTTGTGGGTAGTAATCAGGTCTTAACACCAACTTGCTAAGCAACTTTGGGTAGGTAACTTAGCCTCAGATGCCACATCCATAAAATGAAGTTAATTGGACTCTCCCCTGCTGTCCGTCCTCCCAGGCAGGGAGCAGGTTTGGATTAGTGAATTGATGAAAGAAATTGCCTCAGGATGTCAGGTGTCCTGACTGATCTGATGAATTTCTCTGGTGGACAAATAAAAGGAAAAGAGAGGAAACAGAAAGAGGTAGGTATGAAGAGAAAGAAGAGAGAGAAACGGGAGGGAGGGAAGGAAGAAGAGGGAGGCACAGAGAAAGAAATTTTTTAAAAGCGATGGTAATTACTCATTGGAAAAGACTCTGATACTGGGCGGGATTGGGGGCAGGAAGAGAAGGGGACGACAGAGGATGAGATGGCTGGATGGCATCACTGACTCAATGGATGTGAATCTGAGTGAACTCTGGGAGTTGGTGATGGACAGGGAGGCCTGGAGTGCTGCGATTCATGGGGTCAAAGAATCAGACATGAATGAGCAACTGAACTGAACTGAACTGATGGTAATTTCACATATAAACAAGCTTCTTTTTTACTCTCTAGCCTCAGGAGAAAGGAGACACTGACTTTCTATTTCCCAAAAGGCCTTCCAAAGAGTGAGGGCATCCTGAGGGACTTTAGAAGAAAAGGGGATTTCATTCTCCTCAAGATGAATTCTGTACAGTCATGCTCTCAATATAACCCTCTGCCTGGCTTTGTAACTATTTTTAGTGTCACTCTGAAAAGTTTAGGGTCTGTGAGTCTATTTGTTTGCTCAGAGGTAAGTAGAATAGGTAAGCCTGTAGGATGGCAGTGTTTGCCTGAAAGAAGTGATACTTCCTTAGAATTCCCCCATTCTGTCCAATACCCTATACAAGTGGTCCTCAAGGTGTGATTTCCTGGGAACCTGTAAGAAAGTAAAATTCTTGGATCCTACTGAGACTTACCAAATCAGAAATTCAGCAATTTATATGATAACAAGCCATCTGGGTTGATCCTAATGCTTGGCAAAATTTGAGAATCATTGATCCTACCACTGCTCCTTAAATGTTAATGTACATGCAAAGCACTTAAGATTGTGTTAATCTTCAGGATTTAATTTCGCAAGTCTAGGTACTCCACACATCTGCTGAGCTCCAGGTGTTGCTTATGCTCTGGTCTTTGGACCACACTTGGAGTAGCAAAACTCCACATCAGTGCTTCACATAGAAGTTCACATGAGAATCATCTGAGAAAATTTTTTAGCCTATCAGTGCTTGAGCTTCATCCCAGAAATGCTGATTCAATTGGTCTAAGGTTGTACCCCTGCCCCAGCATTTTTTATAAACTTCCCCAGGGACCAACCTCTCATTAGGGTGAAAACTGCTTCCCACACTTTCAACCTTATTGCATTCAGGTAACAATGTTTTGATTCTTGTTTGTTTTATACTCATTCAAGAGCACAGGCAGACCTCTGAGATATTGTGGGTTCAGTTCCAGCCCACTTCAATAGAGCAAACAATGAAAAAAGTGAGTCACACATTTTTTTTTTTTTGGTTTTCCAGTGCATGTAAAGGTTATGTTTATATGATACTGCAGTCTATTAAGTGCAAAATAGCATCATGTCTGAAAAAAAAAAAAAAGATGTACAAGGACTTCCCTCATGGTCCAGAAGCTAAAACTGTGAGCTTCCAATGCAGGGGACTAGGGTTCGATCCCTGGTCAGTGAACTAGATGCCACATGCTGCAACTAAGATCCAGTGCAGCCAAAAAAAAAAAACAAAAACCAACTACATACATTAATTTTAAAGCACTTTATTGCTCAAAGGAAATCATTGCCAAAAAGGCAACCTAAGGAAGAGGAGAAAATAAATTATATGACTGATAAGAGGTTAAGATCCAAAATATATAAACAGCTCATACCTATTAACATCAAAGAACAAACAACCCAAATTAAAAATAGGCAGAAGAACTGAACTGACATTTTTCTTAAGAAGACATACAGATGGCTAAGTCCGTGAAAAGATGCTCAACATCATTAATCATCAGAGAAACTCAAATTAAACCACAATTAGATATTACCTCACACCTGTCAGAACAGCTAAGAAAAAGACTACAAGTAACAAATGTTGGTAAAGATGTAGAGAAAAGGGAACACTCTTACACTATTGCTAGTAATGTAAATTGATGCACTCTCTGTGGAAAACAATATGACAGTTTCTGAAAAAGCTAAAAATGGGACTTCAATATGGTCTGGAATTTTATTGCTGAGTATGTATCCAAAAAGACCCCAAAACACTCATTTGAAAACATACCTGCACCCAAATGTCCATAGTAGCATTATCTACAATTGCCAAGATTTGAAAATAATTTAAGAGTCCATCACCAGAGGAATGTATAAAGAAGATGTGTTGTGTATATATATGTATATACACACACACAATGGAATACTACCCAGTCATAAAAAAGAATGAAAATTTGCAGTGTGCACCAACACAGATGGACTTGGAGGGTATAAGTGAAATAAGTGAAATAAGTGAAATAAGTCAGACAGGAAAAAGCAAATACTGTATGATAATATGTATGCATGGAATCTAAAATAATAAAACAAACTAGTGATTATAACAAAAGAGAAACAGACTTACAGATATGGGGAACAAACTAGTGGTTACCAGGGGAAAAGTGTAGAGGGAAAGAGCCAGATAGGAGTAGGGGATTAAGAGGTACAAACCACTGTGTATTAAATAAATAAGCCTCAAGGGCAATGCAGGGAATAGAACCAATATTTTATAGAATTATAAATGGGATATAACCTTAAAAATTGTAAATCACTATATTATAAACCTAAAACTTACATAACATTGTAAATCAACTATACCTCAACAACAAAAAAGTACTTTATAGCTAAAACATGCTAACCATCATCTGAGCCTTCAGTGAGCTGTAATCTCTAGCAGTAATATCAAGGATGATAAGTATAAAAATATTGAAAAAGTATAAATTACTGTGAGAATTACCAAAATGGTACACAGAGACACGCAGTAAGCAAATGTCGTTGGAAAAATGGTGCTAACAGACTAGCTCAGGACACGGTTGCCACAAACCTCCAATGTGTATGTTTGCAAAGTGCAATAAAGCTTGAATGTGATAAAACAAGGTATGCCTGTATATGCATTTTAAGCAACTGATCATATCATAGCAGTGCATATCAGTGAAGTACCAGATCTAGTGATATAAGGGCTGAGGCATTGAGAAGGGAGGAAGGCCTCTAGAAGGACTACAAAGTCGGGAAGCTGGAAGTGCTGATGCCTGCCTGTGTTTATTACAGTTCTTTGGATTTGCATAGTATTTCTTTGAGGAGCAAAGGGAATGCTTCAATTGTAGGAGCTGTCAGGAAATATTGTGAAATATAGAAACGGGCAAAAAAGATGATTGGGTATCTGGGATAACACACTGGGTTATCTTGGTCTTTCAAATGAAACCACAACTCTGCAAGTTGTAGAATATTGATAGTAATAGAAACCATTTTTGTTTTCATAAAAATGCAAATTATGTGGAGATATACTCGATTTTTGTCCCATAGATATGGACCAATTTTATATCCATCTATAAATGCATTTCAGCATTCCTAATGGCCTATGTATGTGAGTTTTTAACCTTTGAAACAGTTGTGCCATTTTGCCATTCCTTGATTTATTGGTGAGTTAAAAACAATCTTTGATGTGTTGATTTTATTTTGTATTTGTAGAGGGTTATAGTTTTATCACTGGAGGGAGGAAAGTAGCCTTTAGCAAAGGGGATGAACTTCACTGCTAGTTGTTAATAGGTTGAATAATGGCTCCAAGAGATGATGACTCTCTAATCCCCAAGACTGCTGAATATGTTTTCTTCCCTGGTAAGAAGGATTTTAGTGATGTGATTAAGTTTAGAATCTTGAGATGGGAAAATTATACTGGATTATTTGCAGGGGGTAGAGGATAGACAATGTAGTCACAATAGTCCTTTTAAATGGGAGACAGAAAGATCACATCAGAGAGGGGATATAATGACAAAAACAGAGTTTCAAGTGATGAGCATAGGGACCACAAGCCAAAGATTCAGGATGTCCCTAGAGACTGGAAAAGGTAAGGAAATGGATTTTTCCCAGAGCTTCCTGAAGGAATGCAGCTCCACCTTGACTGTAGCCCTTAGGATCTGGACTTTTGAGCTCTAGAATTGTAAATTAATACATCTGTATTGTTATAATTTGTTACATCAGCAACAGGAAACTAATATAGTAGTGGTCAGAAGGCTGCTTCTGGTTCCCTTTAAAGGCAATGAATCATATGGGTGTGCTTTGACAAGCAGTGACACTTGCTTGTGTCACTGTGCTCCCACCTCGAGTGCTCCATGGCTAAAAGCGGAAGCCTTGATTTACATTCCCCTCCAGCCTTCCCTCTGGTTTGATGTTTCAGCTTCCCTGGCTGAATGCTACCTCACTTCTAATAACCTTTGAGTCAATCACCTATTCTTTACCCTCTCACTCAGGCTTAGCAAAAATGATACTACTGAGGTTTAAACCCTCAGTGCTTGGAGGCCCTCAGAAGCATTCCTCAGCCTCCTCTCACCCCTCTGTAGCTTACCCTTATTCTTGTCATTTTTCTAATGGCAGAAAGTGAAGAGGAACTAAAGAGCCTCTTGATGAGGGTGAAAGAGGAGAGTGAAAAAGCTCGCTTAAAACTCAGCATTCAAAAAACTAAGATCATGGCATCTGGTCCCATCACTTCATGGCAAATAGATGAGGAAAAAGTGGAAATAGTGACAGATTTTATTTTCCTGGGCTCCAAAATCACTGTGGACAGTGACTGCAGCCACAAAATTAAAAGATGCTTGCTCCTTGGAAGAAAAACTATGACAAATCTAGACAGCATATAAAAAGCAGAGACATCACTTTGCTGATAAAGGTCTATAGAGTCAGAACTATGTTTTTTCCAGTAGTCATGTATGCATGTGAGAACTAGATCATAAAGCTAAGCATTAAATAATTGATGCCTGTGAACCGTAGTGCAGGAGAAGATTCTTCAGAGTCCTTTGGACAGCAAGGAGATCAAACCAGTCAATCCTAATGGAAATCAACCCTGAATATTACTGGAAGAACTGATGCTGAAGCTTCAATACTTTGGCCACCTGGTGTGAAGAGCCAACTCATTGGAAAAGACCCTGATGCTGGGAAAGACTGAAGGCAGGAAGAGAAGGGGATGATAGAGGATGAGACGGTTGGATGGCATCACTGACTCAATGGACATGAGTTTGAGCAAACTCTGGGAGATGGTAAAGGACAGGGAAGTCTGGCATGCTGCAGTTCACGGGGTCTCAGAGAGTCAGACCTGACTGAGTGACTGAACAAGAACAGCAACCAAGGACCAAGGCTTGGGTGACTCACAGAAGGCCATTAAATGAGTGGCTGGGCCTCCCTCTTCCTCCCAAGGGGTTCAGCTGCTCTGGTCTGACTCCTTCTCTAACGAGATACTTCCAGCATGCCCTTCACACTGCAAAGGAATGAGTTCCAAAAGTGTCTCCTGATTCCTGAACTTGAGCTTCTTGTTCTCTTATCCTGAATCCTGGTTTTTCTCCCACTCATCTAAGCACTCTTTGAGCTTCTGAACTCTTTCTCACTTACAAAAGGAGTTATGGAAACCCCTACCTGCTGTATCAATCGCTGAACCAAGAGAACAGCAAAGAGACACAGCCTTTGACCCTTGGGTGTTCGAAATTTAAGACAGGGACAAGAGAGCCCACTTAAACACGAGACGGTGAACAGACAAGAAAGAAGTTAACCGTTTAGGTCAAGGCTAAATGCACAGTGGGAGGAGTGGCTGCTGTGGGGAGGGAGGCTGGAGAGGGCCCATGAGGTCCAGGTCCAGGCAGGAGGAAGTGAGAAGCTGCTACATTCCAGTGATCAGCGCTGGGCTGGGCTTTCATGAGCTCCATGGATGGCGTGAACCTCTTTGTAGCGGGTAACGAGCTGCTTTCCAGATGCCTGCAGTTCAATGGGACCCCAGGGAGGACACCCTCAAGGGCACTGGCCCGAAAGCTTCAGAGCAGTGAGAGTCAGAAGACACTATTCACCCCTAATAAGAACCCTGTGGACAGACCTCTCCAGGAGAAACAAAAGCAAGTTACAGCCCCATTGACTATTATGGTTGAGTTTTCAGCCAACTGCACCTAGAGCAAGCTGGAAAAAGGTACCAATGAGCTGTTTTGATATAGCAGCAATCAGGAAAACAAACCCAAGCTCCAACCTTGTCATTTTTCCTGCTAGACAAGCAGAGAGGCAAAGCTTCATGAAAAACACCATCCCAGGAGGCATTCCCACCACAAAGAAATAACAGGGTGGGGCCAGGGCCTGGGCTGTTTCATTAGGAGAAGTCCCTGGACTATTCTCCGCTGCCGTCTAAGAAACAGGCCTAGGAAGGGGACTATTTCTATACCCTCGAAGACTTAAAGAGGAAGGATAATGACAAAATATCAGTGGGAAAAAGCTATTTTTAAATAGATGCACTAACCAGGAAGCATCATCTTCTCTCTCTTCCTCTCTGCCTCGTTTTAGGAGAATGAGGAACAGGATGTGGTTCCAGGTTAGTGTGGCAAGAAAGTGCCCCCGCAAAGCTCCCTTGACAGGGATTTCTGCTTTCCCTCCCTGCTTTTTAAAGAAGTATTATTATTTTCCTATCAGAGTAACGCATGAGCATGTTAGAAAATAAAATGATACTGGATGAGATTGATTGAGTGTTTCATATAGGCCAGACTTCTCAATATATCCATGACTCATGTCATCCACATTGTACTGATGATAAAACAAAGGTTGGTTGATCATCAGTAACTTTCCTAAGGTCACAATGCTACTAAGTAGTGGCATTAAAAAGTGAACTCTCACAGTTTTTCCTCTAGAATCAACACATTTAACAAGCAGGAATTCATTCAAGCAAGTTTACAATAAAAGTTTGAAGTTTAGCGTCTTCAAAAATAAAAGCACCAGATTCCTAAAACTCATACACACACACCCCTCACCGTCCCACTTATGAGAGGCATCTATTTTTAACCCTTGAGGTGTGTCTTTAGGTTTCTACCACTGTAGTTCTAAATAATATGCATATACTTATAACTCTTGGTTTATAATTTGTCTAAGCTATTTTGTTATTATGGTAGATGAGCATTATAGCACCTTTATGTTTCAATATAACTATAATTACATTTTTGGTTAAATACTTATTCAGTGTTTTATATTTGACTACTGTTCACTTCTAAGTCAAGTAATGTACACTATTTACATTCCCTTATTGTATAACTTTTTGTTTCTCCTATAGTTAATTATTACTTTTTTATTTGCTTAGGGTTTTTAATCAATGGCAACATCTTTCTGCGTCTTCTATGGCTTTCAATGAAATTTTTTTTCATCTTCTAGCCCACATCAGATGACTAAGTTTTCACATCTCTCTGGAGGCATTCCTCCCAGCATCTTCTTTTCGCTTGCTCCCCTTTGGGCTGGTGTTCTATAATCTTGTTGCACAGCTGTGGTTCAGGGACTTCCCTTTGCCATCATTCAGGGAATTCCCTTCACCTCTTTCCTGCATGAATCTCCTGCTTCCTAAAATCCCCGTCTTCCTCTGTATTAGTTTATACCCTGTTTGGGTCATCATATCCTTCAACAGCTTCCTTAAAAAATAGGACAGTAGCTATTTGGGTCCAAGGGGGTCCAAATAACTTGCATGTAGCTTCGGTTTTATAATCTCCCTCACCCAATCTCCTCCCATATTGTGCAATACTTGTCTTTGATCTTGATGCCTTTCCAGAGTCCTGAAGGCAAACTGGCTAAATTTATTTCTTCCTTTATAGACCCTGAGTTTTGACCTTGCACTGTTTTGCTAAGTCATTTACCAGACTTCCCTCTACTTCCTGTCTCCGTATCTCCTGCTTCAGGGCTTCATTTGGCTCCTAGTATCATGAAAGGCAGTGTTGCTCTTCCCTGTGATTCTTGATATTAAGGGGATGGATTTTGAGAGGGGAATGGGCTACTGTTACTCTGCTGTCACTAAGCCCCATGTCTCTTTATCACCGGCTCTCTTACAGAGTTGGTGTTGGGCAAGGTTGGATCATAAGAGAATCAGTGCTCTTTACCCAGTAAACGTCCCACAAGGCCAATTCGTTATTACCTGTGCAGTCAACTGATTGAAGGCCTAGGAGCTGGGATCATTTTGCCAAACCTAAAGGCTCAGGCTGCTCTGTCCACCTTCATGTCTACTGTAATCCTGGTGGGATGCTGTTTTTCAGTCCTTGGATGGGTGGTAACTAAGTGCCTATAATCACCAGAGAAGGAAAGAGAAAAGAAAAAGAAATTCCCAGGGCTTCTGAATCCATAGTATTCAGGCATTTATCTTTTCAGAAGTCCTCAGGGAAGAGGCTCTCAGACTTCACTCTGAGCAACACTTAAGATGACTTCTGTTGCATCTCTCCTTGCCAAGCTGCTGGCCCCCCTTTTGTTCTGCTTCCTATCCGATAAAGAAACTTGAGTTACAGCTCAATGTGCTTTACGGGTAAAATAGTTACTTGTCAGTCTCGTTCTGTAATCCCGTTACAACGTGTTCTTATATATTTACAGTTCCTATGTCTTGATTTGATTTTAGTGCCTGAACCCAGCCAATATCCCCATTGGACACTTGAGACACTCCGGGAAGAATAATAACCAAATCTTGATTGAGCACCTGTGTGCCAAGCATTAGCCTAAGTGCTTTACAGCTCAATCACACAACCCTGAGAGGTAGATGCCATTATTATCAGATTGTTCTAGTAGCAAAACTCACGGCAAGAGAGTTGAACAACTTACCCAGGTCACACAGCTAGCAAGTCAAAGAGCCAGGAATGACCCAAATATAAGGAACTGCCAGTCCTTTCAAATAATTATCCAGGGACTGAGGAAGGAACAAGACCCAAGCAGCCCCCAAATGATGCATCAGCTTCCATCCTTCAGCTTCCTGACCACCACACAGGTGTTCCCTGGTGGAGCAGGGGGCTAGAACCGGAAGCAATGCTGGGAGGTAATAGCAGCGGCTGCTGTTACAGGTGCTCCAGTAACATATGTAGACGTGAATCTGGGATAGTTATTATGGGATGACACTGCTAATACTGAATCCACAAATCTGCTTCAGCCAGAGCTTAAGGGTCCCCACAGTTGAAGCTACCTAACCCTAAAATTATCAGTTTCAGAAGAGTGGTAGAAATTGTGATGGAAACAAAAGAAATGATAAGTCAGACTCTAATCACGGAGGTAATGATGCTTATAGCAAAGCAAGTCTTCTGGGGAATGAAATAGACCCTTTCCAAACTCCCTTTCCCCATTTATAAAGTACTGATAATATATGTATATATTATATATATATACACACACATATATACATATATATGTAATAAAGTTAGTAAGGGTTTAATGAGTGGACATATAAATGGTATGGCATAGCACCTGATACAAAGTGTTCAGTAAACATTAGCTCTTCTTACTAAATCTTTTTGTTCATTTAAGTTTCTGACCCAGATGGAATTTTTCATAAAAGCAAAAAGATGGATAACACTGTAAAGTTTTAATTTTTTTTAATTTGGTCTCTGCTTAACTCTGTGAAAACAGAAATACTTTGATTTATAAACAAATAATCAAATCAGCCTTCGATAACTACTGCAGCCTGTGGGAACCTCTTGACATTCAGTAGCATCATTTTCATGTTACTCACTTGGTACTTTAATCAAACAGTCAGAGGCCACAGAGACTGTGTATTTGGCCTTCTGAACAAATGCCTCTCTCCAAAACCCTCCTCTCACACAACCTATTTGTGAGATCCTTAAAATTTTAGAGAACTGATTTTGTATCAGTATTTCTTCTGAAAGTCTTTAGCACAAGTAGGTATTAAACTTTTGTTTCATAATGAATAAGAATCACCATTCTGATGATATTCTTGCCCAACACAAAAAGGAAAGTTTGAGCACCAGTCATTTTATGAAGACTGCTTCTTTCTAGCAACCCAGGCAAGACATTGGCTTTTGTCCTTCCCTGAGCACCAGAAGGCCCTGGGGGCCAGTTAGCATAAGTTTAGCAGAGGCCTCTCATGTCTGGCTGAACCCACAGAAGAGTTATTTTTTCGGCCGCCTTACCCCACTTTCAGGCTTCACTGGTGGTTCAGTCATAATGAATCTGCCTGCTAATGCAGGAGACTTGGGTTCAGTCCCTGGGTCAGGAAGATCTCCTGGAGAAGGAAATGGCAACCCACTCCAGTATTCTTGCCTGGAGAGTCCCATGGACAGAGGAGCCTGGCAGGCTATAGTCCACAGGGTCACAAGGAGTCAGACATGACTTCACAACTAAACAACAACCACCTCACTTCAGACCCTCACCCTTGACCCCTGCTATACTGAAAAAGCCTCAGGGCAGTGGGTCTGCACCCTTAAGGCTAGCAAGCCAGCCTATGTCCTGTGATGCTTCCAAAAGCACCACTTACACCAAGGCAATCAAAGCGTTTTTGGCCAAAATCTAAGCTTCTTCTAAACCAGTTTTAAACCTCCTCCCCCTTTTCCTCTCAGTCTCCCCTGCATGAACCTCCTGTTCCAGCCAGAATGGCCTGTTTATTGCATCTTCTCCTCTCTTGAATATGGGACATTTGTACCCTGGTCGGACACGACTGGGCGACTTCACTTTCACTTTTCACTTTCATGCATTGGAGAAGGAAATGGCAACCCACTCCAGTGTTCTTGCCTGGAGAATTCCAGGGACAAGGAAGCCTGGGGGGACCCCCTATGAGGTTTCACAGTCAGACTCAACTGAAGTTAGCAGCAGCAGCTCACCAAGATACATTCAACGAGCTCCTCTCCCACCTATGCGTCAAAACTCCAGTAAAACCCTACATCCTCCAGGAGGAAGTCCTCCACACTAGTTCACAGAGATCCTCTCTCTCAGGTTGCTGTAGTTACCCTTCCATATTTATCATATGCCCTCTTTTGGCAGTTGCATTTTTATGTCCAGACATGTTATTTCCTCTATAGCATGTGAATGGCTGCTCTGTGCCACTTACTTTATAAATGCCTAGTTAACTTAAAGTTTATAAATGACTAAAATTAATTGCTAATTTTCACAACAAATATATGAGGCAAGTCCTGTTGTCAGCCTCACATTAAATTAGAGAACTGGGACAGAAAAAGGTCCAGTAAGTTGCCGAGTAAGTGGTAGAGCCGGTAGACCTAATGCTCTATGTACATAACCACTGTGCTTTGCTTTTGCCCTGCACACCATAGTCACTCAATAAATATTTGCTCATCAATTAATTGTTGATTTTCCCACCTATCCTCTGACCCAGTCCTGCCTACCCTAACTTTTTGAAGAGAGCCTGGCTTCAGAAAATGACCAAACATCATCATTATGATGACCTCCATGGAATAAAAGTATTCCCCAAATAGCTGAAACTGTGCTATTTTGATTTTGTAGTTCATCACTGTGGTTGGCAATTCCACTCTGAAATTCTTTGTTGCCAGAAGCCCCCCCAGATATAAGGCCTGGTGCAAAGTTGTTATTTTTGATGTCAGAAAGTTGGGGATGTTTCTGTTTGAAAGATCGTCTATTTACATTCCTTAGCCTAAAATGTCTCAAGTGTCAGTATTATGTCTTCATGTTTCCAAGAGAACATGATGATGTTACATCAATAGGCATGTGTTTCCAAGAGGTGTTTTTGCCCTTTCCAGGTTTTGGGAAAGTGCATTGTGATAATGAGTAAGGTCATATTTATGAAGTGATGCCAGTGTATCTCTTTCCTCAATATGAGAAGGAAGATAGAGTTTGTATAGAATTAAGTTGTTGGCAACACACAGGAATAAGTAGCCCACATTACCGCAAAAGTTCTCACAACTCCCACATTACAAAGTCATGGATCAGCACACTCCTGGTTTTATCCTGGCCCCCAAAGCAAATCACACTGCCAAGGCCATTCCTGTGGGATTGCAGGACCCAGGACCCACTATACTATGTGAGGACCTTTATTTTCTCTTGTTATTATTGAGATAAATTCTAGTTACAGTAAATAACATCAAGGACAACCTTCAGAAGGAAAATTCAGACAAACTCACCCTGATGGTCTAATAAAGAGGAGGAGGGAGGTTTGCTGCCAGTCACTGTCACATCACAACTCTATTTGCCTGCTGTCTGCGTGCTCACGGTTCCACCAAAGAGCCAAGAAAAATATAGAGGGTTGTTTATTTGTTATTGTCTGGCTTTAAAGCAAACGTATCAGAACTCAGTCATTTATATCAGTGTGTTCTTAAAGGTAGTTCTTAAAAACATTAGGAAGTTGGACCCTCAGTCCTCACCCTACCACTGCTGACACACTTCTTTCTTTTTTGGAATTGTCTTTAGAACAGGATATCATTATATATCACTCCAAGTGGGGCACTTGGAGAGTGTCAGTGGGTACTATTAAAAATTAAGCTAAGACAACTAGGGAAAACTCAGTCTTGGGCAACTGGAATGGGTGACTACTTTGTTCTAGAACTACATCATAAAATCATTTTTCGTCATTGTTTGACCAAAATGTTCTTACTTAGCTGATATAGGTATAATATTATTTAGAGTTTGTACAATATAATAATTCCATAAGATAAATACCACAAAAACATGTTTCATACTATTTAGAAATATGCATGTATAAACAGACTGGATTGACATCAGGTCGTGACAATGGTTGATTCTAGGAAATAGAGAGAAAAATGGGACCAGGGAGAACAAAGAAGACTTCAACTTTATCAGGGACATTTTTTAAAACCTATGATAGTAAAATTCAGTTCAGTTCAGTTGCTCAGCCATGTCTGACTCTTTGTGACTCCATGGACTGCAGCACGCCAGGCCTCCCTGTTGATCACCATCTCCTAGAGTTTACTCAAACTCACGTCCATTGAGTTGGTGATGCCATCCAACCATCTCATCCTCTGTCATCCCCTTCTCCTCCTGCCTTCAATCTTTCCCAGCATCAGGGTCTTTTCCAGTGAGTCAGTTCTTTGCATCAGGTGGCCAAACATCAGTCCTTCCAATGAACACCCAGGACTGACCTCCTTTAGGATGGACTGGTTGGATCTCCTTGCAGTCCAAGGGACTATCAAGAGTCTTTTCCAGCACCACAGTTCAAAAGCATCAGTTCTTTGGTGCTCAGCTTTCTTTATAGTTCAGCTCTCACATCCATATATGACTACCAGAAAAATCATAGCCTTGACTAGACAGACCTTTGTTGGCAAAGTACTGTCTCTGCTTTTTAACATGCTGTCTACGCTGGTCATAACTTTACTTCCAAGGAGTAAGTATCTTTTTATTTCATGGCTACAGTCACCATCTGCAGTGATTTTGGAGCCCGAGAAAATAAAGTCTGCCACTGTTTCCCCATCTATTTGCCATAAAGTAGTGGGATCAGATGCCATGATCTTAATTTTCTGAATGTTGAGCTTTAAGCCAACTTTTTCTCCCTCCTCTTTCACTTTCATCAAGAGGCTCTTTAGTTCTTCTTCACTTTCTGTCATAAGGGTGGTATCATCTGAATATCTGAGGTTATTGATATTTCTCCTGGCAATCTTGATTCCAGCTTGTGCTTCATCCAGCCCAGCATTCCTCATGATGTACTCTGCATAGAAGTTAAATAAGCAGGGTGACAGTATACAGCCTTGACGTACTCCTTTTCCTATTTGGAACCAGTCTGTTGTTCCATGTCCAGTTCTAACTGTTGCTTCCTGACCTGCATATAGGTTTCTCAAGAGGCAGGTCAGATGGTCTGGTATTCCCATCTCTTTGAGAATTTTCCACAGTTTATTGTGATCCACACAATAGTAAAATTGTACACTTACAAATTGCACATAAATATTGGCAGTATTATCCTTTGCAGCTGCTTTTTTTTTTTAGTCAAAAGTAGCAGTTTTACTAAATGTCACTTCACGTAGCTGAAAAGAATGGATGTAACACACATGAGAGGTACAGCTTTCCAGAGATGCTCTGTACACACCCCCACCTGAAATCCCCCTGTCAGCAACCCTGCTCTCTCTGACCCATTGCCCTTGAATGTACTCATTCTCTCCCCTTCCCTCCTTCCCACATGAAAAAGTCACCTGATCTACTCTCAATTTCTGCCTCAGTCTTTCTGGGGCAAAACATGCAAAGACATGGGCATTCATCCCAAGCAGAATAAATTGGGAGTTGGTAACTAGCTTCTGTAGACAGAGCTTCTCAAACTTTAATGCACTTGGAGGCATTTGGGGATCTTGTTGAAATGCAAATTCTGATTCAGTAGCACTGGGTGAGCCTGAGATCTCCTTGGTCTATGGAACTCCCTGATGTCTTGGTGCTGCTGGTCCCTGGACCACATTTGGAGGAAAGAGGCCTTGGAAACTGAGAGATATATTCAGAAGGAGGGGGGAAAGGAAAGGGATGGTGGGAGCCTGCAATTACAATTCAGTGTTTTTCCCTGTGTTCCTTGTCACACACACAAAACCTGCCACCCTGACTCCAGCAATATCCATTGTGGTCTCTCAGTCTCTGATTTTTATCACTTCCCTTGAAACTTATTTTCTATACTTGCAGAGTAAACCTAAACATAATGTTGGGCTCTGTATCAAAGAGGGCACGAATGTTATCAGCAGAACATTTATAGTATTAAACTCAGATTGTCAGAGGCTAGGTATTGTTTTCTGACATTTATGACTCTGCTTCTAAAAAGAGAAGAAACAAAAAGGTGAAAATAATTGTATTAAGTACCATTTCCATTAGTAGTTTTGTGACAACTAACTGTCATTCATTTATAGACTAATTAAAATAATCAACAGTACTTGCTTCATCACTGTAGATTTTTTTGTTTTTAATGGCCTTACTGCTTAGGAGAAAGCCAGACCCAGAAAAATGATTTACCTAGTGACTGAGGAATCCTCAGGAAACGTAACTCCTTCCCCATCCTCCGCATTTCTAATCCATTAAACTGCTGTGACCTGAAGCTTCTGGCCATTTTTGTCTACTGCTTGAAACTGCTGGGGTGACAGATTCTATTTCACCCTAGAAAAGCTCTTAAACAATGACTGTTGTTTTATGTATGCATAAACCCATGTACAGAAACACTTAACATGGGCTACACACCCCATTAATTCCTTTTAAAATGTTTACTTCTGCTAATAATCCTAAAGTGTACATAATATTATGATCCCCACTGTACAAATGGAAAAAACTAAGGGACAGAAGTGAAGAGGTCACATAGCTAGTGTCAGGCAGTGTTATTTCTAAAGCCCATATTCATGCCCACTTCCATGGAATGAACTGTATTGTAGTTTGGGGTCCCTCAAAATGAGAGCCTGAGGCAAATGCTTGATGTAAGCTATTTATTCGGAGATGATCCCTGGTAATAAAATACAAGAAAGAAGAGGGTGGGGGTAGTGAAATGGAAAGGAAGAGGACCCGATATAAATGAGCATAATCCACAGCCTGAGAATCTCAGAGAAAGCCCCAGAAACATTCATCTGAAAGAAGGTACGCTGCAACACAGACCCAGGGTCCACCTCCACACTGACTGAAGGTCACCCCCAGGGCAAACCCTTACTTCTGGGCTGTGTTTGCACAGTAAATGGCCTGGGAGAGGGTCATGAACAGATGTGGAATCCGTGGGGGCACCAATGACCTCAAGGTGAGTCTGGTTTGGGCATGGCTGAAATCAGAGGCGGGCTGAGCTGATGTGACAGGGCTCTGGCAGAATCAACACAGATCGCCTCTAGAAGCAGTGACAGGTGGTGGTGAAGGGAAATGCTTCTGAGCATGTAGGTAGATCATCCCTTCATATGGGCAACTCTATAACTGTCTAAGGAAAAGCTCATAGGGACCTTCATACTTTGGCAATAATAAATATGGTATATCTTTGACATTATAATTATCAAGAGTCATGAGAAGTAGCGGGACTTCCCTGGTAGTCCACTGGCTAAGACTCCATGTTTCCAATGAAGCAGGCCTGAGTTCGAAACCTGGTCAGGGAACCAGATCCCAAATGCCGCAACTAAGAGCTGGCATGCTACAGTGAAGATCAAGATCCCACGTGCCTCAACTAAGACCCAGTGCAGTCAAATAAATAAATAAAAATAAATATTAACAACGACAACAACAACAAAATGCAATGGAAGTATGATTTAAGGGAATACTGTCAATTGTAGCCAACTTATTTTCATCCAAGTACTATTTAGACATGACCCCCTAATAGTAACACTTCCAATAGAGAAACAAGTCCTTTTGAAATATATGTTAATGTACTCTAACTTTGGTAGGTTGGAGGGAGAAAACTTCCTGTACTCTCTACCAGAGGCCATTATGATTAAGAACAAGAGATTTCCAATCTTCTAATGATCACTTCAGGTCAGGAATGTGTCACACAGGAACGTGCATATATGTTCTCTTGCTAAACAGAAAGTCAGTTACCAGGGAGGATTTGAAAACTGGAAGTTAGCTTCCTGTGCTCAGTGCAACACTATCCCTCCTATCCATTTTATTGAATTCCTCACTTCGTACCAGAAGGACTCTTGGTAAAGACTCAGTTTTGTCCACTGACTCACAGTTGTGCTTAAAATTGAAGAAATTCTCCGTCTTCTGCCTCCAGGCCACAGGCTGTTTCTGAGTTCGGAGATTCTATTTGGTCACTTCAGGATGCTTCTGGGGAATCATGGGTTAGGACTGTGAAGAGTCGGGGTCAGCTCAGGTCACATTAACGTGCAGCTCAGCCCAGCCTACGCAGCTGGTCAGGGTTTGGCACCACTGGTGAAAGGATGGGCTGGAGGTCAGGTTTGCTGGTTTGACCCTTCAGTGGACCTGTCAACTTGGGGTGATTCCCTGGCCACAGAGTCTAACCTCATTCCAAGCAGTGGTCTCCTTCAGGCCTCCCTCCTGGCTCATCCAGGATACAAAAGAAAGGCTGTGGATGAGTCTCTGCACATTCATCATCTCTACTGAGTAAAACCACAAAACCTTTGGATGTTTTCCCAAAGGCCCACACAGAAAATTGGGAAACCTGCGAAGGCAACCAGTGCCCAGAGAGAGCATCACTGTAGAACAAGAGTGACACCATTTTCTCCACACCCTTTTCCTCTGCACATTGACATCATCAATGTGCACTTTCCCTTTTTTATTTTTGCTTACTAGTGAGTTTTTCCCTTTAGTGATATGACGATTATATTGTCTCCCTGCTCTTGACTGTCAACATACCCTTTCTTCTCAGGAAACGGAAGAGGAGGACATAACTAGACTTCAACAGGGACACATGCAGATAGCGTATAGAAGAATTATAGTCCCTATGGGCAGCTGCTTGTGTTGAGGGCTGGCCCTACTTTGCTATGCAGGAGTCTTGCTTCCTGTGAGAAGGGTCATTGAGAATACAAAAAAAAAAAAAAGATAAGATAATTCTAGATTGCCACATGAGTCAGTCAAAAGAAAGGGTTGTGATTGTGAGACTCTGGCCATCGCAGAGGATGGAAACACAATTCAAATTAGCTTGAGCAAAAATGGGGATGTCTTTCTCACATCACTGAGAGTCAAAGGGTCAAACAGCTTTTGTGTTCAAGCATGTGCAAGAACTCGAAAAAGGCTGACAGCATTCTTTCTCTTCATTCTGCTTGCATCTGACTGCCTTTCTTTTCAGAGAGACCCTCGCTTCACGTAGCACCAGGACTGTAGGAAGTTTCAAGTTCAAAATATCTCAAAATGTACTATTGAACCCAGAGAAAGTGAGAGGCAAAGTCTTTCCTGAGAGTTCTTAGAGGACTGTGTATCAGTCAGCACAGGCTTGTGACCCTATGGTAACAATCAATACCAAATCACAGGCTCAACACCCAAGTTTATTTTTTATTCACATGGCCCATGTGTGTCGCTGGAGAATGGATACTCCACCATTTTGTAGCTGCACAACCTGGGATTAAAGATTTCTTTTATTGCTGCTACAGCAGCAGAAGAAAAAGAACTAGAGATACGGCATGAGTTTTTCACTGCGTCAGCTCAGAGGTAACCAGCATCATGTCCTCTTCCTTTCTTTGGCCAGAAATAGCCCCATAGTCCTGCCTAACTGCCAGGTGCCTAGGAAAGTGAGAGGGGACTTAGAATGTTCAACAAGCATCACTGTCCCTGCCACACCTAGCTTGGGTCATATACCTATCCTTGGTCAAGACTGTGGTCAGAGAATTAAATGCTACCATTGCTGGGCCCATCCCAGGGACTGGTGAGGAGGCTCAGCACAAAGCTTTGCAGAGATCCAGCAGCCCCAGGCCTAGGTCAGGGCTGGCACTTTAAACACTGATTGCTGTTAGCTGTTAAAAATCAGCTAGTGTTTAAAGCCTTAGAGAGCATAGCTCAATCCACGTTTCCCCAAATTGAAATTTTCATCCAAGGTAAAGTCTGATGAACTGGTCACAAGGTGATGGCTGAGAATTAAGAACTTGTGTCATCTGAAAGAGAGAGAACACTGGGATCCCCAAAAGTGATTCAGACTACATGCCTGGGAAGACAGCCAAGGGAAGTGGATCACGAATGGTCACCAATGGCCAAGAGGAGGCAGTTTAGAGGGTGTGGCTGCTAAAAGCCCAGCCCCTGACCAGGCCTACTTTTAGCGATGGCCCTGTGCACCCTCCACCTTGTAGAAAGAGAGACACATGGTTGGCAGAAAAATGCTCGCAAAGGTATCCGCAATCTTGTCCCCAGGTCCTAGGAATATGTAATGTTATGTGGTAAAGACGAATTAAGGTTGTAGAGAAAATTAAGATTGATAATCAGTTGACCTTGAGATGGGGAGATTCTCCTGCACTATCCAGGTGGGCACAACACAGTCAGAAGGGTCTTTATAAGCGGAAAGGGGAGATAGGGGAGAGAGAACCAGAGAGATGGCCACACAACCAGAGACTTGGCCAGACCTTGCTGGCTTTGAAGATGGAAGATGGGGAGTAGGAGCCAAGGAACATGGATGGCCTCCAGAAGCTGGAAAAAACAATGAGACAGATTCTTCCCTAGCACCTTCAGAAGGAAGGCAGCTTTGCCAAACCTTGATTTTAGCTCAGTGGACTTCTGATCTCCAGAACTGGAAAATGGTACATTTGTGTTAGGTCATTATGTTCATCTGAATCTGTCACAGCAGCAAGAGCCACACCGTGTCTCAGCTGTTTAGCAGCCTCCCTCTGGAAAGTGCATAAGAGAGAGGAGTTTGGATATGACTGAGAACGTCAGGTTCAGGACAGAGTGGGGACACCTCCTAGGCTGGTCTCAGAAAGTGGTAAGGGTTGCAGGCTGATGAGGAGGGCAATACTATGGTTTCTATGATGGGAAAGTAGATCAAATTCCAAGAAGGTACCAGGGAACATGGCCCTCCTTGGTCCACTGTGTCCTTCCTGGTTTAAGGCAGTTCAGAGTTTGGCCATCATTTGACTATCATCTTTACCTGAAATATGATCAAATTGGAATGTATAAAAATCAAACCCAAACAACTGGATATTTTTCCATCAAGATCAGGAGGTGGAGCGCAGCAAGAATTCAAATTTTATAAGCCAGGAAGCTATGGCCAAACCCACAGACATAGTAGTAAATGAGTCTGAGCTGACAGTCACAGACAGCCTGACCTTTGCTAATAATCCTCACATAAGTGGATCCTCACAGTGTTACACAGGAGGAGGTGATCGTGAAAGCAATATTCTTTTACGGTTATCTGGTGAGTTTGCACACATAGCCACACACACACAAGCACACAGAGACAGCAAAAATTAGCCTGTCTGCCAAGAACTGAATGCTAGCAGGGAAGACTTGCCTCCTTTGAATCAAATGGATTTTCCCCTCCTACCTTTGAGAATTGCTCCCATGCGCAGGCAGCTAGACTTCAAGTAGGGCCAGAGGAACAAGGCTTCAACAGTGGGTAATGAGACTCAGAACTCATCGCTGCCCTGAGGGGAATACCAAGTGAGCCCCGCAATCATTTCACAGAGGCTCCGAGCCTTCGTGCTGTGAGCTAATGGTCCCAGTCTTGTTCTTAGGCGAGAACGTGTTCGCCTTAAGCTTGAACTTGAGTGCTATCTATCTATTAGTTACCAGCATCAGAGTCATCCAGAGCAGACAAGCCGCTCTAACATTTGGATCTCATTAGCTCCCTTCCTGGCAATCACCCTTACACAGCAAAGGCAGGGAATCAAGCTGCTTACCGTAGCCAGAGTATTTTCAGAGTCCCCTTCCAGGAGCGGCTCTGCTTCAGGACAGCCAAGGCCAAGAACTGTCGAGATACTCAGCCACCCATAACGAGTACTCACTGTACCTGATTTGGGGGCAGGAGAAGGCTTCTCAATTCTGGGCTTTAGTTACCAGATTTCATCAGGTAGACATGTGTTGATCTAACATGTGAGGGAGAGGAAATCAATGTCTCCAGAGCATCTCTTTGCCAGGCACTCATCTATAATCTATTTTAATCACCACAGCAACACCATGAAGCTAAGACTCTTATTCTCAATTCTGAACATGGGAAACTAACAAGGTCAAGTAACTTGCCAAACAGCAGAGCCCAGGCCTTCTCATGAGCTCCTTGGGCTGTCCTTGCTGCACACTAATAAAGTCTCCTTTGAAAAAAACTCCCACTCCGCTTGCTGAATTTCTGTATGATCTGAATAAACTTTCTTTCCATCCTGGGAATACAATTTCCTAATAAGTGATTATGAAAGAGAAGAGTGCATGTATTTTCACTGAGCATTTCAGAGATAAATACATACATTTTAGAGTGGTCAGGTGGCATAATCTCTGAATTTCATTTTAGAAGGCAGGCACAGGGTAAAGCATTTAATCTCACTAATCCTTATCAAAGCCATTTGTGAAAGGAAGAAAGTAATATCTATCATCCATCACAAGACTGTTATGAAGAGCAAATGAAATAATTGATATAAAATTCCTACTACTTATGGGGTGTATTGAGCTCACAGAAGAATATACACATTAAAGCTTTGTATTGTTATTTTCAAAATCAGGACGACCAGAAGTCTATACTTTTCACATGATTTCTTTTATCCTCAGACACTCCATTAACTTGGGAAATGGATTCTAGAGTAGTTATCATAATATTATCTACCACTTATTGAGATACCGTTTATACATTATTCCCATCCTCGCAGCTCACTCCTTCAAGCAGATTTTATTGTCCATAACTAAAATCTGAGAAGGACTTCCCTGGTGGCCAGTGGCTAAGACACCACACTTCTAATACAGAGGGCCTGGGTTTGATCCCTGGTCAGGGAACTAGATACCACATGCCACAACTAAGAGTTCACATGCCACGGCTAAAGATCCTGTGTGCCATCACAGATGAAGATCCCGAGTGCCAAAGTTAAGGCCAAGCGTGGCCAAATACACTAACTAAAACTAAAATCTGAGAAACCAAGACCTAGAGCCTAAGTAACTCACTCAAACAAGCAGCAGAAGCTGGACGGGCATCAGTTCAGTTCAGTTGCTCAGTTGTGTCTGACTGTTTGCAAGCCCATGAATCGCAGCACGCCAGGCCTCCCTGTCCATCACCAACTCCCAGAGTTCACTCAGACTCACGTCCATCGAGTCCGTGATGCCATCCAGCCATCTCATTCTCTGTCATCCCCTTCTGCTCCTGCCGCTAGTCCCTCCCAGCATCAGAGTCTTTTCCAGTGAGTCAACTCTTTGCATGAAGTGGCCAAAGTACTGGAGTTTCAGCTTTAGCATCATTCCTTCCAAAGAAATCCCAGGGCTGATCTCCTTTAGAATGGACTGGTTGGATCTCCTTGCAGTCCAAGGGACTCTCAAGAGTCTTCTCCAACACCACAGTTCAAAAGCATCAATTCTTCGGCGCTCAGCCTTCTTCACAGTCCAACTCTCACGTCCATGCATGACCACAGGAAAAACCATAGCCTTGACTAGACGGACCTTAATCGGCAAAGTAATGTCTCTCAAAGTAATGCTATCTAGGTTGGTCATAACTTTTCTCCCAAGGAGTAAGCACCTTTTAATTTCATGGCTGCAGTCACCATCTGCAGTGATTTTGGAGCCCCCCAAAATAAAGTCTGACACTGTTTCCACTGTTCCCCATCTATTTCCCATGAAGTGATGGGACTGGATGCCATGATCTTCATTTTCTGAATGCTGAGCTTTAGGCCAACTTTTTCACTCTCCACTTTCACTTTCATCAAGAGGCTTTTTAGTACCTCTTCCACTTTCTGCCATAAGGGTGGTATCATCTTCATATCTGAGGTTATTGATATTTCTCCCAGCAATCTTGATTCCAGCTTGTGTTTCTTCAGTACAAACTTGATGTTCTATGCCTTGAATTTTGTAGCGAAAACACTCTCATGATGTTATTAATTTATAATACAATTTATTTATAAATGTACTAATTTACGTAGAATCCATACATAGCTTGTGGGTCTATCCTAAAGATGCTGCACTAATTCCTAATTCCTGGTGCATTTTCTGCTCACCCTTCATTTCTGCTTCCTCCCTTTTTTGACTTGAAGATGTGGACAAATGCTACACACAGGATCAAACAGGTCAGATTCTGCCAAAATCAACATATTCAACAAAACCAATAAACCATCACAAGGTAGTCTGAGCTTGCGTTCCCACTGCCCCTTGCCCTGGTTGGCCCTGGAGAGGGGCTGCCTGTGTTCCCTGAGGTCAGCCTGGTGAGCAGGGCAAAGGGCAAAGTTCATAGCAAATGGGTAAGCTCATCCTGCCCTGCACACAAATGCTCCAGTTCCCCTCCATCCCACGGGTCTTCTTCCTTAGCTTTTATTTTAGTTCTTTGAAAATAAATGTGCAAAGAAGGTAAAGATCCCAGCTAGATCACAGGATGAAAGTGCAGTGACAGTGGGGGATGGAATGTCTTTAAGTAGAAAGAAATCCCAGAGATCTGCCTTGCTCCCCAATCCCAGACCTGTTTGATTTAGAAGGAGGATGGATGGTGTTGCTTGGATGGACTAGGTTGCTTGGAGGAACATCTCAACCCATCTACTCTCACATTGGGTTGAGACAAATGTCTGAACCTCTCTAGACCTGTTTAATCATCTCTACTGGGTGAATAACCCATAGCATTATTGTGAAGATTAACCTACCTACCTGAAAGGGACTGACACATAGGAAACAATAAATTGGTTGGGTGGGGAAGGAAGTGTGAATATTCTCATGTAGACTGGAGAAGGCCTGGTGTGTCTCCAGCCATCCACTGTGACTCTGGGATGAACCAGAAGCATCATCTTCCCATAGAATGTTCTAATATGACCCAGAAAGTCCTTTCTTGATTGCCAGCTGAAGTGTGACCAGATTCCTTCAGAAACGGTACCAAATATCTGTTTAAAACAATGCTCTTTTCAAACTGTGGTGTGGGGACCATTTGAGTCACACTGGTCTTGAGTGCTTTTCAAAATGCACATAACTGGGCTCCACCCAAATCCATAGAACCGACAGCTGTGGGGCAGGGACGGAGTGAGAGTTTCCGCCCTTGGCTCTCTCTTGGTCCAGTACTGATGGAGCACACCAAGCTGAGACTGGGCAGGGGGGGAGGGAGTAAGCCTCCAAGAGGGGGCAGAGCTAAACACTTCTCTGAGAGACCCGTCACCTCCCAAGCTCAGTAGACCCCCTGTCACTGAATTCCCCAAGGGCAGAGTAGAGTCTGTGCTCTGCAAGCTTTCTTCTGTCTACCAAAGAGAATCCTGCAGGACATTTTATAACAGGAATTTCCAGAATTTTCCTAATAATTCTGGGTTATTCTGTCATAATCAAATCCTTACTCTACAGGAAGCTCTGCTAGGAGCTGGAGCAATAGGAAAAATAAGACACAATCCAGGGACTTCCCTGGTGGTCCAGGGGCTAAGACTCTGTGCTCCCAATGCAGGGGGCCTGTGGTTCAATCCCTGGTTAGGAACTGGATCCCACATGCTACAACTAAAGATTCTGCATGCCACAATGAAGACTGATGATTCCATGTGCTGCAACTAAGATCTGGTGCAGCCAAATAATTTTTTTTTTTTTTTAAGACACAACCTATACTTGGAATGCTGTGCACAGATGGTCCATTGGCAAGACAAGGCAACCCTTGATAAAGTAATTTAGGAGTGAATAGATTGTGACAAAATTGTGACTGGCTCAAAATGGCTCCAATGCAAGGTATGATATAGTCCCTCTCTTATATAGCTCACCCCACTACACACCAGGAATTCTGCTTCATTATCCTTAAAGCAAGGAAAGTGAATGTGGCTGAGCCAAAATGAAGTCCTTGGGTGACCAGGTGTTGTTTAGGGGAGAAATACATTGTTAGAGGCCATGAGCTTAGCACAAGCAGATTCTGGGCTTTTAGAGAATAGGGGGATGGTGGAAGAAAGAGGAAAGAGCATAGGGAAGGCTTTCTATCAACCAGACGCATACACTCAGGACTCTCCTAGGAAAGGGGAAACAGATCTGAGAAAAGGCATCTCCCTCCCCTCTCGACCTCCACCCAGGGCAAAGTGGCGCTGAGCACTGTGATAACAGACAAGACCCCAAAGTTTGAGTTTAACCCCAAATTCACTTCCAAACACGTACTTCATTTTGAAAAATGAACTCAGCCTTTCTGAGGTTCATTTTTCTCATCTACAAAGTGCAGAAGGTAATTTTTTACTACAGGTTGGTTGCAATAAATAACAAAATTCACATGATAGGACTCTATGAACTCTAATGTGCTAGATATTTATTTCTATTATTTTTTTTAGAATGCACAAGTCCTATGCCACATCAGAGAGTACACATGGGAGGTGTCACTTTTGCTATTTCTCACAGCTCCTAACAGGATGTCATACCCAGAGCAGATACTCAGAATACGTTACCAGCTGACACGGGTAATCCTCATGCTAACCCTTCGACAATGCAAAGAAACATCTCTGCTCTGGTAAGTTCTTGGGTAGGAGCTTAGGGGTTAGGAATGCTTTGCAGAGAAGTAAACATTTCAGAAGACCTGAAATCATTAAAAACAAGTCTTAATTTACTTTCTTCAGGCGACAGGAGCTCTGTCTTGGAAGATGCAGGTCTGTGAGGCACAATGGTCAGAGTAGAGCAGAAGTGTGAGTACGGAGAGGGATATTTTCCTACTAGTGACCCTGCCAGCTAAAAAAATCTCCCAAGGCCTCTGGTGCAAACAGAGAAACCCACAGTGGGACCCTAGTGATGAGGCCAGCACTATGGTGCTTCGAGAGTACAATTTTGCTGACTATGGGTCCTTAACCACTTGGCTAAACAGCCAAGCATTCCAGTGCAGTGGGTCTCCACCTGGCTTTGGACACCTCATACTCACCACTCATAGTCCTCAATGTGTGGGACCTAGAATGGAAGGAGCAGGGGCCTGTGACTGCTTCATCTAGGTCTCATGACCTCAGAAAGGCCATCCCAGACTGGAGGGATGGTGCAGGTCCATTGGACCACCTGACTGGGGGGTACAAACTGCTCCTTTCTCAGATCCAGGACATCCTGGAGAAAAACCTTGCAGGGATGTTTCCCTTTATCAGGCAGAGTCTAGTTGCCCAGCCTGAGCTAGAGATAACTCCCAGCAACAGTGGAGGCTGATGAGTCACCAGAGAGGTTTCCAACCTATTCTTATACCACGAAGAGCAGTGGTTACTGATTTGCATCAGCACACCTCTATTTTGGGCAGGTCTTTCTCAGAGTTGGGTTTTCCTGCAATCTGCACTAAGCCTTTAGTCTCTCATGAGGTCCCCTCCTTCCAAATCTGGCATCTCCAGCCTGTTGAGTCACCTTGGCAACACAATGTCAGACAGAGGTGGGACTCACACACCAAGGTTTCCTGAATCACTTTCTTATTCAAGTTGCTCAGATTCTGATCAACTAAGATAATATAATTAGATGCTGGCAGCTTGGTCTCATGCTGAGGGCGTGATAAGAGGCCTCAGCACTGGCAGTTCTATTTCCCTTCTCCTTTATGGAGGTGATGAGATTGGAAAATCCAAAGGCACGTGTTTCTGTTCTCATATCTGTTGGCGAAAGCAGGCTGTTGTAAGATGGCGTGCTCAGCTCTGATGAACAAAGGTATGGACTGTGCAACAGCACCGTCTCTTAGATGTACAGAAATCATTAGCCCACCCCAGACTTCCTGACCTGAATCTGCATTTTAATGAGATCTGGGTGATGTGTATGCATGTTACCTTTTGGGAGGCAGGAGTTAAACCACTATGCTGGAGACTGGGTGAGTCTGATCACACAGCTCCAGAAAGAGTGACCTGGGCTAGAGGGAAGAGTTATACCGGGTACACTGATAAAATGCTATCTCTCTAGGATCCCACAGGGCAGGAAAGCAGGACCTCCCTCGGGCCACCCTCTCTCATTCATTAGCGACTTTGGACAAGTAATTTAATGCCCTATCATTTGACTGACAGCCTCTGCAAGTCTGTGGAATAAAATAATGACCACCAATCATCCCAGCCTTCTGCACACAGTGGGCTTCCAGAGGAGGCAGATTGACAGCTCTTAGGCTAGAACTTGTCCTAAACCATCAGATGTCCAGCAGCCATGTTGTCATTTTTATGACACCTATGGAAACCACAGAGCTGTTTGAAATAGTATTCACTTGGTTCAGAAAATCTGAATGGGGGCCTAAGAAAGGATAAAGAGTGTGCATGGACTGGGAAGAAGGAAAACAGAAGAGGGTCTTAGGGGTGCCAGGCAAGATTGCCTCCCTCTTTTAAAAAGTAAAGATTCAATTTCCTTTTACATTTCAGTTTCCTTTCATTTGCAAGATATTTCTCCCATTTTCTCAATGGTTTTCCTAATTATCATTCAGCTCATAAGATGCTCACTCACCCATGCACAGAAGCCTAGGGGCATTGCATGGGGGAGGGCGCAGACAGGCAGCTCTGCAGGGAAGGATGTGTTATTGTTCAGACACACTGAGACTACCCAACTTCTTCTACCTGCCTGCTGCTGCTAAGTCGCTTCAGTCATGTCCGACTCTGTGCTACCCCATAGACAGCAGGCTCCTCCATCCCTGGGATTCTTCAGGCAAGAACACTGGAGTGGGTTGCCATTTCCTTCTCCAATACAGAAAAGTGAAAAGTGAAAGTGAAGTCGCTCAGTCATGTCCGACTCCTACCGACCCCATGGACTGCAGCCTACCAGGTTCCTCTGCCCATGGGTTTTCCAGGCAAGAGTACTGGAGTGGGTTGCCATTTCCTTCTCCTCATAAGAAACCCAAAAGCAGAGACTGTGTATCACAAAGCACTCTCTGCTCTCAGAAGAGAAGAGTGAAATGTTAAAGAGTGTAACAATGTCATTGTAACAAGAGCAAGTTTGCACAGCATCCTTTCTGGTAACCTAACTGTTGCCACATTATTCTGCCAACAAAGGTACATCTAGTCAAAGCTATGATTTTTCCAGCAGTCATGTATGGAGAGTTGGACTATAAAGAAAGCTGAGCACTGAAGAATTGATGCTTTTCAACTGTGGTATTGGAGAAGACTCTTGAAGAGTCCCTTGGACTGCAAGGAGATCCAACCAGTCCATCCTAAAGAAAATCAGTCCTGAATATTCTTTGGAAGGACTGATGTTGAAGCTGAAGCTCCAAATACTTTGGCCACCTGTTATGAAAAACTGACTCATTGGTAAAGACCCTGATACTAGGAAAGATTGAAAATGGGAGGAGAAGGGGACGACAGAGGATGAGATGGTTGGATGGCATCATCGACTTGATGGAAATGAGTTTGATTAAGTTATGGGAGTTCGTGATGGACAGGGAAGCCTGATGTGCTGCGGTCCATGGGGTCACAAAGAGTTGGACATGACTGAGCAGCTGAACTGAACTGTTGCCACAAGCTTCCATCAGAGGCATCCAGGTGAGCTTCGGACTTCTGGCACACATTGTGAACTATAACTCATGCACACAGAGCAACAGCTTTGAGGGGTAGGGACAAAGAGGTCCTGATTCAACCTCGTGACCTTTATGAACAGACAAAGGGGGAAATGCTCTTTTACAGGTGATGAGACAGGTTTACTGAATGACTTCCTCCTCTGTCATTATCATCATGACCATCATTGCCATCATGGACAATGACACATGTTTTTTGAGAGCTGACTGTGCAGATAGAATTTGCATCCTGGTGGCATTTATGTTACAGAGATCTAAATTAAAATCTTTTCTTGATTATTAAATCAGATTGGGCAAAATCCCCAAGGACACAAATTCTGGTTTTTAAAAGATATAAAATCTGTTCTCTGATAATAGTTCGTGGCTGGGCCACTTTTGTTAATAATATTACAGATCTATTTGTATTCAGAGAGACCAAATTTTTGAGTTTTCTGAATTGGTCCAACTTGAGCAACGGGTCCTCTCCTGGCCCAATCCAACTACAGCCAGCAAGGAAGGAGTCACAAAAAGAATGTGCCTGATCGAGGCTGGCTTCCCCCAAAAGAGTCATGTGGTAGGAAAGGGTGCAGCTGCCAAGAGATGGGAAATAGGAAGACACCCTAACTGCTACACAGAGACATCCAAGGGAAATGCTGCTAGGGGCTAGGATCGCCCTGTTCTTTTCTTTTTCTTCATGGTCAAACAACAGAACTTCACTATTTGCTACCTCCCTTCTCTCATTTCTTTCTTTTTCTTTAAATCATAGACTTTATTTTTAAGGCAGTTTTAGACTTACAGGAAAATTAGGCAGAAGTAGAAAGTTTCCATAGATTCTTTAGCCCCACCTCCAGATGCACTGCCCCTATTATTAACATCTTGCATTAGTGGGGTATACTTAGTGTAACTGATAAACCAGTATCGATACACTATTATTAGCTAATGTCCAGAGTTTATATTAGGGCTTCCCTAGTGGCTCAGATAGGAAAGAATCTGCCTGCAATGCAAAAGACCTGGGTTTGATCCCTGGGCTGGGAAGATCTCCTGGAGAAAGGAATGGCAATTGACTCCAGTGAAGACTGGCAAGCTCTAGTCCATGGGGTGGAAAAGAGTTGGATATGACTGAGGGACTAAGCATGCACACACATAATTTATATTAGGGATATTAGGGGTCACTCTTTGTGCTTTATTATTCTATGCCTGTGTGTCTGCTAAGTCACTTCAGTTGTGTCCAACTCTTTGCGACCTTATGGACTGTAGCCAGCCAGGCTCCTCTGTCCATGGAATTCTCCAGGCAAGAATATTGCAGTGGGTTGCCATGCCTTCCTTCAGGGGATCTTCCCAACCCAGAGACTGAACTCAGACCTCCTGTGGATGGCTCCTGCATTGCAGGTGAATTCTTTACCACTGAGCCCCCAGGAAAGCCCTTATTGTTCTATAGGTTTTGGCCATTGTTTATCACACCCTTGTCATTATAGTATTAGTTACACTGCCCTCAAGATACCCCTAAAGATTTCAAGGGCTCCAAAATCAGTGCAGATGGTGACTGCAGCCATGAAATTAAAAGACGCTCACTCCTTGGAAGAAAAGCTATGACCAACCTAGACAGCACCTTAAAAAGCTGAGACATTACTTTGCTGATAAAGGTCCATCTAAGTCAAAACTATGGTTTTTTCCAGTAGTCATGAGTGGATGTGAGAGTTGTACTATAAAGAAAGCTGAGCACGGAAGAATTGATGCTTTTGAAGTGTGGTTTTGGAAAAGACTCTTGAGAGTCCTTGGACTGCCAGATCAAGCCAGTCAATCCTGGAGGAAATCAGTCCTGGATGTTTGTTGGAAGGACTCATGCTGAAGCTCCAATACTTTGGCCACCTGATGCGAACAGCTGACTCATTGGAAAAGACCCTGATGCTGGCAAAGATTGAAGGCAGGAGGAGAAGGGGATGATAGAAGATGAGATGGTTGGATGGTATCACCGACTGAATGGACATGAGTTTGGGTGGACTCTGGGAGTTGGTGATAGACAGGGAGGCCTGGCGTGCTGCAGTTCATGGGATCACAAAGAGTCAGACACAACTGAGCAACTAAACTGAAAGATGCCCCATGTTCTACCTATTCATCCTTTCTTCCCTCCAAACTCCTGGTAACCACTCAATCTTTTTACTATCTCTGTGATTTTGCCATTTCCAGAATGTCACAGAACTAGAAACATATAGTATATTTATAGCACAAACTACATACAGTAGCCTTTCCATACTGACTCCTTTGACTTAGCAACACGAATTTAACATTCTTCCATGTCTTTACTCAGCATGATAGCTCATTACTTTTTATTGCTAAGTAGTATTCCATTATATTGATATACCAAACTTTGTTGAGGCATTCACTTATGGAAGGACACCATCATTTCCTTTCTACTTTTCTGTTGTTAGATTCCCACTTCATGTTTTTAATGGGTCACTATGAACTTCCTGCTCCTTGATATTAGCTCATGCAATTACTATGTCTCTATGAAAGTGACAGGACTTAGAGTGTCATTTTGGTTAGTAACTTGGGTACTGGTGGTATTTGAGTATGTACCTAAAGCCAGTGAAACGTGTGCTTAAGGTAGAATGCCAACATTTACACAATGAATTGGCTATTCGGGCCGCAAGTGACTTACTGGAGATTCTAAAAAGTAGTGACAGTTCAACAATGAGAATTTTAAGTTAGGAATTTTTAAGAATGAAGACACCATCTGTAAAATGGAAATAGGTCAAATAGTAACTAAGGAGGATGTTGCCCAGCAACAAGCCAATGGTACTGGCCACACTGAGTTAGCGCCAAGGAAGGTTGAACAGGGTCAGTGATGTCAGGTTTAGGCAATGTTAGACACACACACAGTTTATTTGATTTATCTTTAAATGTATAAAAATGGTTATTGAAGAATGGCATGAATGTTATTTTGTTCCTTCATTCACATGGCTGTTTTCATGGTCTATTTCAAACACAGTCTTTAGGTAAACCCATTCCCCTGGCTGCAGTTGTATTTGGTCCAAAAAGGACACGGACTCTAGCTGGGCCAGCTGAGTACAAAGGAAAAATTCCATTTCTTTGAGTGTGGCTAGATTTCGAACAATTAAGCTTTCATGCTATTAGAGGTCATATTTTGTGACTTGGACACTAAATTCTCTTTAGAATGAGAATGATACAGATGTGTATGAGGAAGGATCACAGAATCTTGTTATCTTTTTCCTTTTTGCTCCTGTTTCCAAAGACTTTTTTGAAAAACCATTATGGTTGTCTTAGCATCTGTTCTTCCTTCTTTTAGTCACTGCCTCAGTCTTCACTTTGATATGCACGGCTACCCCACACATACAGAGTCAAATGACCATTGCCTACATTTATCATAATCCTAGTCTCTGGGCACAAGTGTCGGTCCAGAGTTTGAGGGGGCCACCACGTGGAGCCAACGAGGCAGAAAAAGATAACTGTTGGGAGATTTAAGGAAAGAGGTTTCCTTACTCTTCTAGAAGAGATGGGGGTAATGTTTTGGACTCAGTTTATGTGCCATCCCAGAGGCACACACTTGCCTTGCTTATGGAGCAGCAAGACCCTAGCTACAGTCCACCGTTTCTGAGATGATGCATCTGGGTCATTGTTAGAGGTGGAGAAGTCACATACTCAGGGCCATCTGGCAAAGAGAGATTGCCGTCTGTGCTCTAGCCCTACTTGGTCTGTGGGGGTCACAGCTTTATCAGGAGCCGCCTAGAGAAGCCTAGGGACAGAACTAGGAAGGGAGGGGGAGGTAGGCTCCATGAGAATGACTCTGATTGGTGGAAGATGTGGGCCAGGAAGCTGCTGATCAACTCTGCTCTCTTCCTGCACTCACACAGCTGGTTCTGAGACACGGCAGCTGCTGCATCCTCTCTGAAAATTTCCCTTCGAACCTGCTCTCTTCTCTTTCCCATCTCATCCCTGCTTTTCCTTCTCCTGCTTCCCCAAATCACACTCCAGTCTCAAATAAAGTGTCAGCGCATCAGTGTTTCTGGGAACCCAGGCTAACACAGGAGGCAGTTTCTTATGGGAACCAGTATATGGGCTGAGGCCAGTAGTCTGAAAGGCATGCGGGGAGCTGACAGAAACGTGATGACATCAATTACCAACTTGGAAGCCCTTCCCATCTCTGGACCTCCAGTTACCTGAGTCAGGCAGAAGTCCATTATATCTAGCTTTCCGTGAAGGGCAACTGAATACATTGTAAATGACAACCTTCTTTAGCTTCACCTATATTTGCAGATTCTGGGAGGGCCTCCCTTGTATTAGGGACTTACAATAAATTCCCCATGATCTCAGTTAACATAAGCTGATTCTGGTACTTGCTAGCAATCAAATCCTGATATGCCTACCTCCCTTTTGATTCTGATGAAAAACTTTCAGAACGTTTAGAATTCCTTGTTGGAATTCTGGTCCTTTTCACCATGTAAGAAAGAAAAATCAGCTAAAATGTATAAAGCACATCCATAGCCAGGCATAAAACACAGGTTCTTTCTGTTTTAATTAAAAACAAATCAGGTTTTTAAACAGTTCTGGAAGTTCTCCCTAATAAAAGCAATCAATGCCCCCAAATAAGAATAGTTTAAGAATTAATCTCTGCCAAGTCAGCTTTCCCCCAGATGATGGATTTGTTAGTTAATCATTCTGAAGCCAGGATTAGAGCACAGTGAACAGTTTAATAAACCATTCATTTCCTACGGTGCCAAGTAGTTCCATGGGTTTTTCACTTGCATGCCATAAACAGGACTATAAATTGTATTAGTAATTGTTTTTGAAAAGGATGTCGAGACTTCCGTTCTACGGTAAGATGGCCATTTGTGCCAGCATGTTTAACAACTCCCTTTCTTCCCCAGTTCCTATGGAAATGACCACAAGCATATTTTAGAATATGGTTTAAAAGAAAAAACAACCAAGCATCTTTAGGCTGAAATACAGTGAAAAGCGCTATGAACAGGTGGCCAACCCAGAGGAGTTGGGCAAAATAGAAGAGACAGAAACACCTGAGGAACCAACTAGCCTGAGATTTGACCAAGAGCAAGGAAAACCCTCCTGCACTTGAGCAGGAATCTCCTAGATTCGGATACTCCTGGAGTAGCCGGGGCAGGAAGTGGAGGCAGGGTAGTGGAGTACTTGGTGCCTATAATGCAAGAACTTTGTTAAATCGGGCTCCTGACAGGGGTCATCTTGTCCCTTAGAAGGAAGATAATGGCCCAGCTAACCTCAGGTCACTACAACAAACACAGGAAAAATAACAAAACAGGAAAAAGGAGAAAAGAACATCAGGGACCTACAGAGATGCTGAGAGCCTGGCCTCTCAAACTGCATTTTTTTCTTGAGGTCAGTGTCAGAAACTAGAAAACACTTTCCAATCATGTGCCAGAGACTGCTGGGCAATTTTCTTCCATCAGGAAGTAATTTGAGTTTTGCTGTTTATATGAAAAAAGCAGAGCCATACCAGATCTGAAAGTCGCCAGAACAGAAAAGGCCCTTCTGCCATCCAAAGGTTAAGGTACTAGAAGCTAGGGAACGGATTGAAGTTTATTGATTTTCAATTGATGAAACATTGACAACAGCACTGGGTGGTGAAATTACACCTCTCAGCTCAGAGAATATTGTTTCTCTACCCAGACTGATTGTTAAAGTTGACAAGTAAATGGGTTTCTGGTAAACATTTATTCCATTTTTCAATCTAGACACCAAATTGATGTGTAGCAATAATGTGAACGTAATTATAGGAATCTGAAGGACCTGAAGTCTTGCAAAAGCCTAAATGGTTTAGAAAGCAGGCTATTTCTTTTGCTACTGAGTTGGCATTAGGTTGTTCAAGAGGAAAATGCACAGTGAAGAACTGCATTCAATTCCATTCAAAAACTACATATGTGGGTTTTCTGGGAGGCAAGGTACAGAGCTTAAGGTGGCACCAATGATGCTTTCTTTCTCATCCTCCTCCCATCCTCTCCTTTAAAGACTCTTTCATTAATTCTGTAAAATCCAGAGCGTTCTCTGTTCCCCGGGGCTTTCTCACCTTAGTTGAAAACAGCTCTTCACAGCAGATGATTAAATTTTTTTTCCCCTTGCTGAAGGAATTATTCCCGTAAACTAAGATTTCTCAACATTTCACATTGTCTACCTCCTTCATATTCATGAGCCACTCTCCTCCCCCTTCATTTCTCATTAAGAATGTTCTACTGCAAAACTCTAATTAAAGTGAACCTTACTCAGGATGGGCTTCCCTGGTGGCTCAGATAGTAAAGAATCCGCTTGCAATGCAGGAGACCATGGTTCAATCCCTGGGTTGGGAAGATCCCCTGGAGAAGGGCACAGCTACCCACTCCAGTATTCTGGCCTGGAGAATTCTGTGGACAGAGAAGCCTGGCCGGCTACAGTCCATGGGGTCGCAAAGAGTAGGACACAACTGAGTGACTTTCAAATAGTAACATGATTACAAAGGCTAGTGAGGCTTAAACCGCTGAGGCCCAGGGTCTATATCTGTAGAATGGGGCTAATTAATTCATCCCTCGTGGGATTCTGTGAAGAATTAATGAGATACTTTATATAAAAACATGTTCTAAAGCAAAAGTACCATAAGGGATACAGAGGCAGAGAGAGAATACAGGGTGATGGAGAGCTCAGACCAGGAACCTGCAGCCCCATTTAATGTGTGAATGCGAGTGAATTATTTAACCTCTCTGTTCCCTTAGCTTAACCATCTGTAAATGGGGATAGGAGTGCCCACGTCAGACAGTTTCTGTGAGAATCAGTGAGTTACTGCTGGCAAGTTCTTAATTGAATACAGTGGTGGTTTAGTCACTAAGTCATGTCCAACTCTTGGACATGGGTTGCCATTTCCTTCTCCAGGGGATCTCCCAACCCAGGGATCGAACTCTGGTCTCCTGCATTGCAGGCAGTTTCTTTACCAACTGAGCTACGCGGGAAGGCTAATACAAAATAAAAGATGTTACAATTTCAGAATAATCCTGTCATACTTAAAAGGTTTTCCATATCCTTCACAAAGTAATTACTTTTCAAATATATATTCGATGGTCTATCTGGGGTTGTGTGGTGTGTGGGAAAAAACAGATGCAGATATAGAGTTATCCCTCTGCATTCAGCTGGGGTCTGAATTTTACATGGAGGTCAAGGGTACACTTCATGGAATGAAGGAGGATGGAAGTAACTGAGTAAGTGCACAGGCCCAAATCTATACAATGGAGAGGGGCGGGCCACTCACCTGCCCATTCTGGGACCTTTTCTGTCCTGAGGTCCAAGTCCTCATCTCATATCTTGACAATTTTGGTGTCAAAGTAAAATGATGTCAACCCTAAACTGGGTTAAACTACTGAGATAACTACTAAAAGACTTTTCATTCTAGAGGTATTGGCAAAAGTTCTTAACCAGAACTTCCTTGGTGGCCCAGTGGCTAAGACTCCTAGCTCCTAAGGCAGTCCTTGGTCCGTTCCTTAGTCAGGGAACTGGATCCCACATACTGCAACTAATAGTTCACGGGCTACACCCAAAGATCCCGTGGGCCACAACTAAGATCTGGCGCAGTCAAATAGATAAATAAATGTATATATGTGTGTATATATATATATATATATATGTATATATATACATATATATATATTTTTTTTTCCCTTAAGTTCTTAACCTTCCAAAGAGGGATCTGTATTTGTGGAATCTGAGACACAAGTAGCATCCATGGAGGCATTTTGCAGGAGATGGAGAGTGAAAGGTCCAGAAGAGTTGCAAAAGTTTCCGGGCTAGGTTGACTGTTGGAGGCCCTAAACACTGATAACAATTTGGTAATCATCATATCCATATAATTCACTAAACATTATAAAAATCATAAAACACAAATACCACGCCCACATGTACACTGAAAAAGAAATACATTCATTCTAGATTTCCTGATTTCAAAATTCTGGGTAAGTTCACCAAAGCTGAATCCATACAATCTCTTTTCTCTCTCTCTCTGGTCTTGCTTTCTGGTGAACTTGCTTAGGCTGCCTGTCGGGCACTCATGCACTGCCATCTCCACGTCCTCTGCCGGGATCACCAGCCAGGCCCCACCTTCAGCTCTCCAGGCAGGCTCCACCTAGGGACTAGTCTGGGTCTCACTTATTTTTTCCCCTGGGATCAGGGACACCACAACCTGACAAGCGCCAGTCAGGACCTGCTCCTGGGCTCATGACCTTGCAGTCTCATAGGCCCCAGTGCTTAGAATGGTCTATAATTGGTTTGATGCTCTGCTGTCAGAACATCAAATTCTTAACAATTATTATTCAATTCTTAACAGTTTTTGAACAGGGAACCCTGCATTTTCATTTTGCACTGGGCTCTGCAAATTACGTAGCAGGTTCTGGCTGTGGTACCCAGCCAATTGTTGTATAATAGATGCTTATTTACTATCTGAAGAAAATTAATGATCAATAATGTAACATCTTCTCTAATTCTTCATTAGAGTATATTCAAGCTAAGGTCCATAGTCATTTGAAATCCTCCTATGTGTTATAACCTGCACAAAGGCCTCATTAAATCTAAAAATTATACTTGAAACTTAGAAACCTAATGTGAGACATGAAATGCCAACTACCAGTGTGTTCCCTGCCAAACAGGAACAACCTACAAATCTCCCATTTTCCTGGTAGTGGCAGCTTCTGTTATTGAAAATCTCAAAGGAATAATAGGTCAAAGTGCTGGATATAGACTTCTGCCAATTCAATGTGCTAACGCTATTGAAGTGATGCTATTAAGTACCAAAAAGCAAATATTCAGATCTCAGTCAAACAAAATTCTCAAAGGGAATTGTCCTTTATATAACAATTGATTTTTCTAAAGTAAATTACCAGTTACAGGATATTTACTCCAGTTTGTTGTTTAGGGACTTGGGGATGTGTCTGAATGACATTTAAGGAAAGAGAGCTGAAAAGGGAAGAATTGTAATCAGGAGGTAGGTAGATGATAAAATCATTTAAAGAAAAAAAGCATAAGCCAGCCAAAAGACACAATCAGAAAACTGAGAAGTGAAATCCCCAAAGCATGACCATGGTGGGATTCTGAAGTTGAGAATGATGTAATACGTTGAATGTCATCTTCCATTCCCAAGGATGCAATTTGCAAGGGCACCATCAGTGTAGGTTAAACAAAACACTCTTACTTGGAAACAAGTGGTGCTGAGCGAGGGGAGCTGTAACACCTTATAACAAGTGTAATGGGAACAGTCTGTACCCTTCCTTCTCCACATCTCCTCTTGTATCTGTCTGTGGACCTTTATTGATATGTCAGCATTCTCTCTTAGACCCAGGCAGTCGCTGAAGTTTCAGAGGAAAGGCAACAGCATAGGGAGTAATTATAGCATAAATACAATCAGCCACGGAGAAGGCCAAGTAGGAAAGGAAATGAGAGCAGCAAGAGGCTAGATTTACTAGCTAATTCAGGAATCATTTTGGAATACAGTGTGCCCTGTACTCATAAGCCCTGCATGAAGGGTTGCAGCCAGGAGAATATTTGATTATGCTACACCAGAAGTATATAGCATATGTAACTCCTGAATGAGTCTTTTCCCACATGGATTTAACTTGGAGGCGGTTCTCAGCCTCCCAAGCCAAAAGCCAAAGCACGGGATATAATTCCTCTCAGATGGAGAATGAACACCAGGAAGAGGAATGAGCAAGAGGCAATTTCATATACAGGCAACACACTGCAATTTATGGAGCTTCAACTGTTGTGAATGGAAAGACAGCATTCTCTATGATTGGGGTTAAAGCCTTACAACAAGGATTTCCACATGGCCAGAAAGAATAAAAATGAGACAGAAAAGAAGAGGATCAGATAATAAGAAAGAAGAAAGGAAAGGATGCCGGCCAGACAGGGCCTGAGACAGTTTTTGAAGCCACTGCTCGCTTGTGGGTCTCACCAATTCCATGGTTAAGAGAGTGTGAGAGTTAACATCAGAAGCTCTTTATTTTATTTGTGTTTACTGGTGGTTCTCAGATTAACAGCTGAATGAACTATGTGTGGTTCTCAGTTCAGTATAGAAAACAACGTAAGAATTATTATTAGACTTTGGTGTCTTAAAGTTCCTTGGTGGAACTTTAGGCAAATTAACACTGCCAACTGCTTCCCTGTCCCCGGCCCCTCCTGCTCTCAAGTAGCTGACTTGACTCCCCCTTGACCCCACAAGCCATCCACTCTTCCTATATTCATTTAAACCCCCTCCTACTGCTATGAGAGCTGCTAAAGGCCCAGTCCCACATTCCCTTGCTTTTTAAAGCAGTGGGACAGAACACTTCTTTGTGTAAATGTCTTCTATCTAGGTGATACCAGGGGAAGGCCACAACTTTCAAAGTGAAACAAGCCCTTTCAGGTGCTTTTCTAAACCAAGGGTGAAATCTCACTCTAAAAGGCATCCTACCCTGCTCTTTGACCAACAGTTCACATTTCAAGGGGTTCTTTAAAAATATTTTCTCTTTCTTTTTTCATTACAAATTGCAATGTCACTAAATAGTTCTCTAAAATATTATTTT
>SJYC01028999.1:0-23797 GCA_006408675.1 Madoqua kirkii | reverse complement strand
TGAAAGCTGGAATGCAGTGGACCTTTGCTTCCAAAATAAATAGGAGTTTAATTTCCCAGCATTTCCCATCTTTTCCAGGTTCATTCCAGGAGCTTGGTTTTAAACAAGATTAAACATGCACACAGCTGAAATCAAACTGGTGCTATGGAAATGTTGAAAGAGTGGACTTAAATCTTAGCTCCTCAAGACAGTCTAGATTCATCCCGCAGCAAATGTTCCTTGCAGCTGCTGCTCTTCTGGTAAACAGAAGAGAGAAGGGCAAAATAAGTTAGTATCTGCCTGTTGAAACTATACCAAACTTAGGTAACATACTCATCATGTAGCATAAATTTATCTTTTCTTTTCAGTTTTAGTCAACCAGAACTGCTGCCTGTTGGAGACCTCTATGAAGAGAAAAATAATTTCACTTATTAAAAATTTGATTTTGCTCCTCCTTGGACATCTTTATAGCAGATTTATGGCTGAATTCAGTCTCCTTCCTGAGTCTGTTGGCAGCTATGATACTGAAGAACTATTCTTATATCTAGCAAGAGCTGGTTGTCTTATCTTTTAAGGATAATATTGACTTAAGAGAGAAGACAACCAGGCAATGTATATTCGGGAAATGATCATTACCCTTGAAGTCCTAGGTGTCTAAGGAAGATAACTGATTATCTGATCTCAACACAAAATACACAGTCATGTCAAGGGGAAGACACCTCAGAGACCGGCAACCTGTAGCCTCTTCACTTACTATAAATGAGGAAGCTGAGCCCTAGAGGAGACATCGTGTCCTTCCAGCATCTTCCTAGGGGGAATTACTTTGGCTTCCCTCGTTGTGACAAATAAGAAATTCTGCAAACAGACATGCCCAGGTAAGAATTCCCTAAATACCATGGCTGCTCGGTATTTATCGGCTACACGGGGCATTGAGCCAGATTGAAAGTGGTCTGGGTGGCCCCTGGTCAGTTCAGGTAAGGGTCAGAACAGGAGGATCTTGGCACAGATTGCCTCAAAAGGTGACATAACCTCAAAATCAAAATTCCCTACTCCCCCATGGACTGTTTCCAAGGGTTCATGATTTTAAAAGGGGCACAAAGTGAAAAGAGTTCCCATTTAAGATGCCCCCAGGCATTGGTGGTGGTTTATCCCTGATCTCCAAACCCTGAATCTCCTAAGCAAAGAAATCTGGTTTTCCTGTGTGTGTGAACCACTCTTTCACTGCCACTGGTTATATCTATTGTTATTGTGGCACCTGGAATTTAAGCTCAGTTAGGGCCCAGACTGGTCAAGGAGGAGCGGAAAAGAACGAGAGTTAGTCCTGGCTGTTTGGGATTAATAGATACACACTACTATGGACAAAACAGAGGAGCCACAGGACTTATTGTATAACACAGGAAGCTATACTCACTATGCTATAATAACCTAAAATGGAAAAGAATAGATCTGTGAACTGAATCACTTTACTGTATACCTGAAACATTGTAAATCAACTATACTTCAATAAAAGTAAGTAAGTAAATAAATAAATAAGGGAGAAAAAGTTAAAAAGAGAGTTTTGGCCCTGTTGGAAGAAAGTCTCGAGGCAGTGAGTGAGGTCTGATTTGGCCTTGCAACTCAAAGGGTCCCCTATTGGGGACATCAGCCTCTTTGGGGAACTTGTTTAAAAAAAGCAGAACCCGCAGGGTCACAAGATATTCAGGTGATGTTCACATGCATTAAATTTGGGGAGTAGTGCCTGGTCCTACTCCCAGAGATGCTGACTGAACTGGCTGACTTTGTGGCCTGGGCATGGCCACACTGACAGACTCGCCTAGGTGATTCTGAGGTGTAGCCACACTTGACAACTACGGCCCCAGAGGGCTGGGCTGTGCCCGCATGCCCAGGACAAGAGGGCACTGGGCAAGTACTCTTGACCCAAGGAAGTGTAGCTTATTTTTGCTGTTGTTAGTTCTCCATGCAAAAATCTTCATGGAAGTTTAGAGAAAGGATTTCCCACCACAACCCCCGCCCCCACCAAGCATTCTGGGCTGGTTTTTTTTTTTCTTTTCTCCTATTGAAGGATAATTGTTTTACAATATTGTGCTGGTTTCTGCCAAACATCATCATGAATCAGCCATAGGTATACACATGTTCCCTCCCTCTTGAATCTCCCTCCCACCTGACCCCACCCCTCTAGGTTGTCACAGAGCAAAGTGTGAGCTCCCTGAGTCACAGAGCAGACTCCCACTGGCTATCTATTTTACGCATGGTAATGAATAGGTTTCCACGCTGCTCTCTCCATTCATCCAACTCTCCCCACCCCACCCCTCCACCCTGCCTGGTCCCTAAGTCTGTCTAGAGAAAGGATTTTTTTTTTTAAGAGGAAGATAATGAGGAGAAGGCAAACCTATGGTTGGTCAGGGAAAGACGGCTGTTGTTGTTTACTCAACTTGTCCCAGTAATTGGGATGAAATGAATCAGTATAAGCAAAGCACTTAGAACAGCTATGATCTAAGTGATCAGAGCTTTACTGATCTCTAACATATGATCAGGGCTTTAGACATGTCTATTATTGTTACTACTATTGTTATTCATAGAGAATGTGGACTTGAATAAACAGGTTGCTACAATGGCTACCTTTCATTTAGTATCAAAGTGTTCAGCCTTCTACATTCATTATCTCATATACTCCTCATAACAGCACTTTCAAGAAGGTATTTCTACCCCATTTGGAAGAGAAGAAACGGAGGCTAAGAGAGATGTCTTAGAGTGCTTGGCAGATATCACAAAATACTGTAGACCAGGTGGCTGAAACCACAAACGCTTCTCACCCTTCTGGAGGCTGGAAAGCCCAAGGTCAAGGTTCCTGCTTAGAGCCATCTTTCTGGTTTGCAGACCGCACTGTCCTCCCATAGTGGAGAAAACAGGACTCTGGTCTTCTTTGTGTAATGGCACTAACCCCATCATGGGAGCCCTACCTTCATGAGGTCCCACTCAGGTATACTTGATCCTAAAGCACCATTTCAGCCAGGATAAAAGTTATATCATTGTATGTCCTGGGAATGCAGAAGATGGAGGTAAGTAAGTAGAGGCTGAGAAAAGTGAAAGGAGAAACTGGAATGAACTTGATAAATTCCAAAAGTTATCAATTTATTAGGCCCTGCCTCCTATCAGTTCCCAGACCCTCACTCGGTCTGCTGCCCAAAGTGCAGTTATGCATTGTCTTGGAATAATGCAACACTTGGTCATTCTAGAAAATCTCATCTCTGTGATCAAGAGAGATGTCTTGCCCCCGGCTTAGCACACCAGGGCTGGGTTCCAGCTAACAAACCTCCTCTTAGCCAATTACAAAGGAGAGTGGAAAGGCTGAAAATTAGAAAGGAGTAAGTGCCAAGCCCAACGCATTTTATTACCAAACTGTTAGAATTAGAAGAGGGCGTCTATCAGATTGGCTAAGAAAACACTAGCAACCACTTGGACTGTGGAACTGCAAAAGGATTTGCAGAAACAGAGTCTGATAAGATGTAGCCAGTGTGGATTTGTGAGGGCAGGCCTAGCTTGAAAGAACTCGTTGGGTTTGTTTTGATTTTATTTTTTTAAGAGGAATTACAGTTATAGGAGACAAAAGAAAAAAGAAAAGTCTAGGGTTCTATTTACCTAAAATTTCAAAAAGCATTTGATAAGGTTGCACATTAAAGCCAATTGCCCCAGGTGAGAAATCATGGGAGGGGGTAAAACAGCACACTGTGAAGACAAGGTGCTGCCCAAACAGGAAATCGAACAAGGGTAATAATAGGTAACGTCTCTAGCTGGAAAGGGGTTATTTGTGAGGCTGGTTCCATCTTTTCTCATTTACACAATTTAATCAAAAGACAAAAACTCTGGTGGTTTTTCATTGTCTTTTTTTCAGGTGGAAAAGAAATCGAACAAGAGTATTGACATCGTGTGTGTGTGTTAGTCTCTCAGTCATGTCTGACTCTTTTGAGACCCTATGGATTATATAGCCTGCCAGGCTCCTCTGTCCATGGAATTCTCCAGGCAAGAATACTGGAGTGAGTTGCCATTCCCTTCTCCAGGGGAACTTCCCAACCCAGGGTTCGAATCTGGGTCTCCTGCATTGTAGGCAGATTATTTACCATCTGAGCTACCAAGGAATTCTACTGACAACCTAGCAGCATCAAAATCTACCCTCAAGTCCTCTCCTCCCCAAGTCTTCCTTCAATAACAATTCATGGGATGCTTCTGCAATGAGAGGGACTGTTGTAGACCCTTGGGATAATCAGTGAACCAAAAAGACAGAAACCCTTGCCCTCCTGGAGTTTGCAGTTGTAGCAAACAGACAATGAACAATATACACCACGCTGCTCAGTTTGGGCCTAAACACCTAAGTTACAAATGAAATTGAATCCCAGGAATGTTGCCATGGTTGAGCAAAGACGAATCAAAACAAAATGACTACAAAACTTGAGTGATTTGTTAGAATTGTGACCTATCCCACCAGGGCTACACAGCAAGACTTTTAGAATCCCTTCATTTCCAGGTTAGGATTAAGGGGCACTTAAAAGTCTTTAGTTCTTGATGTGAGTATGTTCCTGCATCCTTGCCCCAGCACAACTTGAAAGTCCCAGAGGGCAAGAATCACGGCACCTCTTCTATTTCCTACATCTCTACCTGGCTCATGGGAAACAATAAATTCTCAACCCTACAAATGTCAATGACTTTGTTACCAGTTTCCATAAACTAGTGGAGGAGACTGCGGAAATAGTTACAGTTGCATCTCTAAACCCACAAAAGATTATTACTATTAAGACTAAGGCAAACAGTTCTCCAACTCTGCAGAAACCAGGAAACAAAACAAAGCAAAGTAGCAGAGGAAGAGAAGGTTGCTGGTTTGCAAGACAGGTTGATAAAGACATCTACAGAACTTTTTTTCCCTAGAGTTACTTAAAACAGAAAAGACTCTCAAGGGCCTAATGAGGTTTGGTAATGGAGGTTTCTAAAAAACAGACAGCGGTAATAATTGCTTATGTCAATTCTAATTTGTATAACAATCTAAAAAGAATGAGGCTAGCACTGGAGAGTTGAGCTCACAGTTGGACATTTAGGGACTGAGTCCCTGCTCCCCAAAGGATCTTTGTCAATGGGGAAGGCACAAGGTCTCTCTGGGAGATAGAGCCATGGCATATTATAAACTCAATGCTTGAGCCAGACGATTCAGTGGACTGAGTGGGCTGTGATCGAGTATGGAGCCTCTGAAGCTTTAACTGGCCACTGTAGGATGGCAACCATAACAGGAGACTGAGGCTCTCAAGATCGGTCCTGGAAGAAGTCTTCACCTTTGAAGAAGAATGTTCAAAAGAACGTGGTTGTGATCCATCAGTGCTCTAGCAAAGCAGGCAGCAGCCATGGTGTGTCACCTTAAACAAGGAGATGAGTGCTCCTTAGCCAGGGAGGATCTCCACCCACTGTTTTTGTGGGTTGTGGTGGCATAAGACTTGATGCCAAGAGCCAAGGAAGAACACCCGTGGTTAAAGGCATGGTAATCAAGTATTGGCTTTCCCCCTCTCCTCTCACACTTGCTGTCCTCTGTGTCCTCTAAACACATATGCACACTCAGATGGACAGTAGAGTCCTTGAGCCTCGATGTTTCTTTGTTCAGTACATTTAGGCAGGTTTTCTGACCACTATGACTTCCTGATATCCATTTGTATCATACTTCAAAACAGCAAGTCTGCCCAAAACGATCTTATCTTTAAAACTGTCAGCTTTATCTTTGACCTTACAATTTTTTTGTGTGGCAGAAAGTCTTTTCTGAAGACTGCAAACTTCCTGCAGCAGGGTGTATAATCCAAAAGAAATCTGCTATAAGAAGCACATCACAGTTTTGACTGATGACTTGGCTTGGATTCCAAGTATAGAGAGTACTTCTAAAAGTCTCCCTTCTGAGTGTCTGATGTGTCACGCCTTTCGCATCATCAGAAGAGGGAACTGGATCCCAAGACTTTCAGAATTCAATACGCAGTGTTCTTTCTTCCATATCAGTGTTTCAAAAATTAGCAACATTTTCTGACATATCTTGCTAAACCAAAGTGCCTTTCTTAATCACTTCTTTATGATTCTTACTATTTTTTTTTCCAATTTTATATTCTCAAGCCACTCTGCCTTCAACCTCCAAGTCCTAGCATCCCATGGATTTGGCTTCCAAAGGACATTCCTTGTGCTAGTCTTCCAGACCAGGCACAACTTCTTCTCTGGACCTTTCTGTTTGTGAAGTCATGAGCCATATGGACTGGCAACACCCTGAGACATCACCTTGTCAAATGCCCACATTCTACAGGAGGTAGAAATTGAGTGCAAGGGAGCCCTCAGTCATACTGGGTTCATGACTCACAACCTATATCCTTTCTACTGTATTAGGCCACCCTTAACAACCTCAGCATCAACTCAGAATTGTCTAGAGCACTTTCTCTCTGCCCTGTTCTCTGCTGGTTATGACAGAACTAAAGTACTCAGAGAACAATTCTAACTGGTGCGCTTTCTCAGCAATAGATTGCCATTCTGAGGGAGTAGCGTCTTAACTCAGTAAACTGTGCTGTTTTACAGATGACCTTGTTGTGATATGAAATAAATGGTAGGAATTTGAGGCACTGAGGCAGAAGGGAGAGGGACTATAGATTGAATAGTTTTGTCAGACTCATGGATCACCCCTTTAGAATTGTGGAATGTTGAGAGAAGGCCCCTAAACCAGAGGTCCTCATGCTATTTCTTTCTAAATGTAGATAAAGCATGATACCCTGAGAAATGGCAATGAGTCAAGGAACCAAGGAGCCAGCTTCTCCTTCACCGCACATTTTCTGTGAATTTTAGATATATTTAAATCTATTTGGGACTAGTTTCTTGGACTAGTTAACCCTAGGGACATTCCCAATTTAAGAATTCCATGAGCAGCCTGGTGGGCTATAGTCCATAGCATCACAAAGAATCAGACACAACTAAAGTGACTGAGTGTGCATGCATATCCTCAGTTTAAAACATTACGCTTTATGGTAACAGTGAAGTCATCTGTATATCTGAGGTTATTGCTCCAGCTTGTGCTTCTTCCAGCCCAGCGTTTCTCATGATGTACTCTGCATAGAAGTTAAATAAGCAGGGTGACAATATACAGCCTTGATATACTCCTTTTCCTATTTGGAACCAGTCTGTTGTTCCATGTCCAGTTCTAACTGTTACTTCCTGACCTGCATATAGATTTCTCAAGAGGCGAAGAGGAACTAAAAAGCCTCTTGATGAAAGTGAAAGTGGAGAGTGTAAAAGTTGGCTTAAAGCTCAACATTCAGAAAATGAAGATCATGGCATCTGGTCCCATCACTTCATGGGAAATAGATGGGGAAACAGTGGAAACAGTGTCAGACTTTATTTTGGGGGGGCTCCAAAATCACTGCTGATGATGATTGCAACCATGAAATTAAAAGACGCTTACTCCTTGGAAGAAAATTTATGACCAACCTAGATAGCATATTGAAAAGCAGAGACATTACTTTGCCAACTAAGGTCCATCTAGTCAAGGCTATGGTTTTTCCTGTGGTCATGTATGGATGTGAGAGTTGGACTGTGAGGAAGGCTGAGCACCAAAGAATTGATGCTTTTGAACTATGGTGTGGGAGAAGACTCTTGAGAGTCCCTTGGACTGCAAGGAGATCCAACCAGACCATTCTGAAGGAGATCAGTCCTGGGATTTCTTTGGAAGGAATGATGCTAAAGCTGAAACTCCAGTACTTTGGCCACCTCATGTGAAGAGCTGATTCATTGGAAAAGACTCTGATGCTGGGAGGGATTGAAGGCAGGAGCAGAAGGGGACGACAGAGGATGAGATGGCTGGATGGCATCACTGACTGGATGGACATGAGTCTGAGTGAATTCTGGGAGTTGGTGATGGACAGGGAGGCCTGGCGTGCTGTGATTCATAGGGTCGCAAAGAGTCAGACATGACTGAGCAACTGAACTGAACTAAACAGTGAAGTAACCTCTAGTTTAGGATTTGCAAACTCAGATATATAGTGGGACAGGAAGTTCACATAAGGAAGTAGGATGTTTGTATATTAAGCATTTTATTTGCTACTAATTGTGAAGGGCATACTGGGCATTTCTCTTGGAGATTTAGAATGTTTAACACTATATTCAAGGATTTGAGATGGACTATAGTACCTAAAGTCATTCAGTTGTTTAACATAGAACCCTGTTTCCTGGCACTCTTAGAAACCTGCAGGGGAACAGTGTTTCGTGAATGTCAGTTTGGTAAAGGATTTATTTAATGAGTTTTATACATTGTTTGAAAATATATAATTTAGAATGACAAGTTTACTCTATGAAAAAACAAACAAACAAACAAAAACCTGTAGGGCAACTATTCTCTCTACAGTGAACTATGATGGTCCAGTGTTGCTAGAGTCTCTAATTTTTATCAAGGAAAGCCCCAAACCCAAACTTACACAGGAAAGCCTTGGTTTTTCAATGCTGGCAATTCAAATTTGAGCAACGGAGCTTGTAGGAGCACGAAGCAACTCCCATCCTCAGGCTGTATGAAGCACTGATTGGTCCCTAGGAGATCACAATGTAACCAGGGCAGCCTGGAGTCCTACATCCAAGGGATGCTGACTGGTACTTGGAAGTGTTATAAAGAAAAGTCTACTGCACCTTGGAAGTGCATTTCTGTGCAGGAACAAAGAATTACTATGCCCCGATTCCTCCTGCAGAGGCTGGGCACTCACGGGAGGGCTCAGCGATGTGGAGCTCCCTACCTGGGTGGTCCAAAGAGCTCAGACCAGCTGGGCTCTGCTGTGTGCCTCCAGGCTCTTAGCCTTCACAGTTCAAGGAACACTTATTGTTAGATTACAGCTCTGCTTCGAGGAATGTGAAAGTGCCTAGAGGTTATCACTTTACAACCCAGAGAAGGGAAGAGGACGCATTCCCTCACTGTTTTGTAGGGGAGAAGCTGGCCAGGGTCCAACGGTGAAACCAGGGCACAGAGAGAAGGCTATTTCGAGAGGCAGAAAGACACTGATGGGGTGAGACCCACAGATGATTAAGTCGCCAAGGACCAAGCTTGATAATAACAATACTAATCACAATTACTGCGTAGTGACCTCTGCCTCTAAGTGAGAAGTACCTTATAAGCAAGACTGCATTTAATTTCTGCAACAACACGACAAACATTAAGTCAGTTACCCAAGGAAGTGGGAGAGTCCAGATGCAAACGTCAAGCTCAGGCAAAACTTCTGAGTTGGCTGTTAACTCACAGAACAAAACTTCTGCTTAGAGGGTTCAAGAGAAATTTAATGTGGTTTGTTGTCCCTTAACATATTTGCCCTGACCTTCTTGGAACTATGGGCTTCCCAGGTGGTGCTAATGGTAAAGAACCCACCTGCCAATGCAAGAGACATAGAGACGTGAGTTCAATCCCTGGGTTGGGAAGATCCCTGGAGGAGGACATGGCAACCCACTCCAGGATTCTTGCTGGGAGGATCCCATGGACAGAAGAGCCTGGCGGGCTACAATCCACAGGGTCACAAAGAGTCAGACACGACTGAAGCTACTTTTGCAGTCATGCTTGGAACTGTTATAATTGGTTTTGATTTTCTGGGTGTCATCAACTTCTTCACGATTTTATCAGAAGTTGTCTTTGCAATTTGTCATATTTAATTCAAATCCTGTTCTCTGTATTTTAAAGGAATAGGATGTTTGTAAATAAAGGCACGATTTCTATCTTGTCCAAAGCCAAAAAAGCTCAGGTAAAAAGCTGATGGCCAGTGTGATCTTAAGGGACAGTGATGGGTCATGGTCCATGACTGGTCTCTCATTGAGGGGAGCAGGCCATGTATGTTCCAATGAGAAAATTAATTTTCCTTTTTTTCTACAGAGGAGACCCCTATAGCTTCAACTTCCTGTCTGGTCAAGCTAAAGCTGCTCTCTTCCTAAAGCTCCCTCATTTCTGTTGTCTCAAGAAAGTATACTTTAATGAAAATTTTTAAAACCCAGCTTACTTGTCACCTCCCCAGACCTACAAGGTGGTCTCTTCTTACGGATATAGCTTGTCACATGATTCCACTCATAATATAAGAACCATGGACCATAGAATGACCTGGTTTTTCTGAAAAGTTTCTGCTGATACGGTAACTGATTTTATTTTCCTATTAACAATGAAACTAGAAGGCTCTTTTTAGCAGTTTACTGCACTGACGACCACCACCTCAGTCCCACGCAACAGCCATATCATTCAGAGGAAACAGCACCAATAAGGACTACAAATGAACCCAGTGGACAGGTCTGGCATATTACATTATTTGACATTGTTGAGGTCACTGCTGTCTGGCAAGTAACCAATTTTACTTTTAATCAGAAAAGGCATAAAGGGTCACAAGTTTCATTTGAGACAATGGCTAAGAGGGCAAAGGATAAGGTGGGTCAGATGATTTATCTTAATGTGCATTTATGTGATGGACATTCCACGTATCTTATTATCTATCCACAGAGTAGACAGAGGGAGGGGAGACTTTGAAGGGGAAAAAGGGAATAAAGTGTAGGGATTCATCTGGGAGTGATGACTGCCATGGAGGGCAGTGAAATAACACAGTGAGCTCAGGAACATCAGTCATCAGTCTCCCAGTTAATCTCCAGGGTTTTGGCTGTGATTACTTGTAATATGGACCCTGGGATTCTAGTAGAACTTATCCACAATTAGGGCACCTTCATCTGGAGTTTGGATGGGCCTATGCTGAGAGTCCTTGACTTGGCTGATTCATTGGAAGGAATATCCTCACCATAGTCAATGCTGCAAAAACAGGTGCATTATATCTGATCCCTGCGCTCAAGGGGTTTATACTCAGAGAAGAAATAGTGATGCACAAAGCATCTAGAGAGACCTGAGGACATGGACTGAGGAAGAGTATTTAAACAGAAAATGCTGCCAGGAGAGGAAGAAGAAAGAGATAGGTGTGGGCCTGATTAGCCTTACCGTACTATTAATTCAAGAACTTCACATTTAATAAAAGGTTCCTAATTCCAATGTTCTTGTTTATTTCTCCCAGCCTACAATTAGCCATTATGGTATTAGGCAGTGGTAGCTCAGCTAGTAAAGAATCTGCCTGGAATGAGGGAGAGCTGGGTTCGATCTCTGGGTTGGGAAGATCCCCTAGAGGAGGGCATGGCTACCCACTCCAGGATTCTTGCCTGGGGAATCCCTGTGGACAGAGGAGCCTGGTGAGCTACAGTCCATGGGGTCACAAAGAGTCGGTCATGACTGAGCAACTAAGCACAGCACAGGAGAAGCTTAAAATAGAAGAGGCCGTTGTGAATTAAGAAGCCAGGAGTTAGGTATCTGTTGCTGCTTGTATTCTCACTCATGTTAGTCGCTCAGTCGTGCCCGACTCTTTATGACCCCATAGACTGCAGTCCACCAGGTTCCTCCGTCCATGAGATTTTCCAGGCAAGGACACTGGAGTGGGTTGCCATTTCCTTCTCCAGGGGATCTTCCCAACCCAGGGATCGAACCCAGGTCTCCTGCACTGCAGGCAAATTCTTTACCAACTGAGCTTACTATGCCATATCCTTTTTTCACATTTTTTTCCATTTTGGTTTATTACGAGATGTTGAATATCATTCCCTGTGCTATACATAGATCACATCTTGTTTATCCATTCATCTGTCAAAAGACATTTAGGTTGTTTCCGTGTCTTGTTAGTCGCTCAGTCGTGCCCTACTCTTTACAGCCCCATAGACTGCAGTCCACCAGGTTCCTCCGTCCATGAGATTTTCCAGGCAAGGACACTGGAGTGGGTTGCCATTTCCTTCTCCAGGGGATCTTCCCAACCCAGGGATCGAACCCAGGTCTCCTGCACTGCAGGCAAATTCTTTACCAACTGAGCTTACTACTTGCAGAAAAGAACAAAAATATGGGATCCAGACAATATATGATTATTTGGGCCTTCTACCTACCATCACTCTAAAAAGACTTTGTTAAACTGATACAGCCGCTGGGGAGAACAGTGTGGAGGTTTCTTATAAACTAAAAATAGAGTTACCATATGATCCTGCAATCCTACTCCTGGGCATATACAAAAAAAAAAAAAACATAATTCAAACAGATGCATGCACCCCCTCACTGTTCATTGTAACACCATTTATGATACCCAAGACATGGATACAACCTAAATGTCTATCTACAGGTGAATGGATAAAGAAAATGTGCTGTATAAATATACATATATATACACACACATACATAATGGAACTCAGTCACACACACAAAAAATAATGTCATTTGCAGCAACACGGATAAATCTAGAGAGTGCCATACTAGGTGAAGTAAGTCAAGGACAAATACCACATGATATCACTTCTATGTGGAATTTTTAAAAAATGATACAAAGTAAGTTATACACAAAACAGAAATAGACCCACAGACACAGACAACAAGCTTATGGTTACCAAAGGGGAAGCAAGGCAAGGGATAAATTAAGAATGTGGGATTAACATAAACATACTGCTATATAGAAGATAACTCACAAGGACCTACTCTATAGCACAGGGAACCGTACTCGATATTTTGTGATAACACATAAGGGGAAAAGAATTTGAGGAGGAAAAAAAAATATATATATATATATGTATACACACACACACACACATACACACACATATGAAAAAAGTGAAAGTGTTAGTCACCCAACTTTTTGCAACCCCATGGACTATAGTCCACTAGTCTCCTCTGTCCATGAAATTGTCCAGGCAAGAACACTGGAGTGGGTAGACTTTCCCTTCTCCAGGGGATCTTCCTGACCCAGGGATCAAACCATGGCCTCCTGCATCTCAGGCAGATTCTTTACTGTCTGAGCCACCAGGGAAGCAAGGTAATTCAGATATACTTTGCTCTACACCTGAAACTAACACAACATTATAAATCAACTAGATTCAGTTTAAGAAATTAAAAAGTCTTTTAATATACGTTCAGCTTCATCAGACAAGAGTTAGATCAGTCTTTATCTAGAACATATAACTCAGGAGTTGTGCATCTAGGAGTCAGTTAATGCAAATGAGTCACAGGGGTAGAGGCAAGTAGAACAACAGGTGGGAGTTCTGGGCCCTGGAGGGGAAGACAGACTCCACCAAAGGCAGTATTACCCAGCAATACCACTGCTGCCATGTGCAGACATGGTCCTGTACAGCCCATGTATGCAGTTTTTCAGGAAAAGATAAAATGGTAGTTTGCGGCCCAGTCCAGTATTCCTGTCTGGAGAATCTCATGGACAGAGGAGCCTGGTGGGCTGCAGTTCATGGGGTAGCAGAGTCAGATACGACTGAGCGACTAAGTGCACACGTGAGATTGAGTCATGTCTAAGTCACTGTTTAACTCACAGACAAACAAAACTCACATGTGGATCTGGTCCATGGATTTCTGGTTTAGAATGCCTGATTTAGAGCAATCTGTTCATTTTACAGATGAAGAAATAAGATCCATAAAAAAAGATGAGTTTCTCAAGGTCATACAACTAACTTAAGAGCCAAAACAGTTTTCTTGAATCTTAAATCTCAGTTGCTTTCATTATATCATACTGTCTTATAAGAAATCAGTCTCAGAGATTATAGAAAGATTCAAACTATAGCAGACCTGAAAAAGGCTTTCATTCTTCCTTACCCCTCCATCCTCAGTTTTAAGGATTAACCACAGTCTTTGTGGAAGGTCTGAGACCTCCATGTAGCTCCATCTCAAGCCCCTCTCAGCTGAGTGTTCCTTTAAGATTTGTCTCAGCAAAAGGAAAATGGGAGTGACAGAGCCATCTACAAAGGCAAAAGGCACTGGGCCTTGACTGCTCACTGGGGAGTCTCAAAGGAGAAATCTCCAGAGTTTAGCTTTGCAGAATGCGACAGACTGTGTTTCAGCACCCATAGCCCAGGACCAGCGAACTCTTCCCAGTTTATAATTTGGAGTGAGAATCAGCAATGGACAACAGCTCTTAGTCTCATTTCCTACCAGGAATAGACAAAGCCTCCCCAAGAAAATCATCCCTTCACGGCTAATGAAACTAGAACTGCAATTTATGCTTCCATCTACTCCTTCTGTCTTCAGGCTCTTGAGGCGTATTTTCCTTTGTAATGGCTGATTAGATGGATTCCCGGGGTACAGCATCACTGCTGATGACATTAATGGTCTTGGGCTCCCTGAATTTTGATTGATTGGTGTAATCTGCAAAACTATTTCAAGACATAGATTTATTATTATTAAGCCTATAAAATGGTGTCAGGGTCAAAGCAAGCTGATGATGTGTGTTGTGATGCAAACACGGCCAAGGGGCAGAAGCTACCATTTAATAGACATGAGTGGCAGGAGCAAACCGTCCTTCATCCTCTGCTCATGACCTGTCTCTAAGCCTTCTTGCAAAAGCACAGTGGATTTAGGCCCCAGTTGTACTGGGTGAAGGGTGGGGGGTGAGGAAGAAGGAAGATAAAGTGTATACTACCAATTGCCCTCTTAAATTGCTTAATTCCTTACAGAGGCTTTGGAGATTTTTCTTTTCAGCTCATTTGGAAGGGATTAAAGATTTCCTCCAATTTTTTCTTTGTCTTGCAAAGATTTTCTAGCTCAAACCTGTTGTTTTTGGAGTCAAGGAAACATTGATGCTATCTCATTTAACCTCTATGAAGGCAAGAAGGAAAGACTGAGACTAAATAAGGAATTATACAACTAGCCATTTTATCCTTCCTTCTCTCCTTTAGAAAGCTTAGCTCCAGTACTAAGAGCAAAGAAATGGACCTTATGTTAGGCTGGGATCCAGAAAGATATTTTCAAGAATGCCTTTGCAAATTCCTTTTTGGAAAGGATGGGATAGTCCATAAAATAATAACCTATACTTTCCATTTATATATGGAATACAGAAAGGTGAAAAGAGCTTCACTCTTACTCTTACAACAGCAAAACCTGGACTTGCATATTCACAAGTTTTTATAAATTTATCAAAGAGCTGAGGTTACTAGGCAACCAACTAGCTAACCAACCAAAACTAATTCGAAGGAAGACAAGATGACTGAAAGCAGAGATGGGATGTGACTACTTTTTTCCCTTGGACTGATGCAGCTGGACATCCAGAATGAGAGGGATTCCGTTAAAATTATGAATGAATTGATTGCAGTTGTCGAGTGTGGGCTAATGAGACAGTATAGAATCCTGGGAGCCATAGATATAATGGAATTCAGGCTGCTTCTTCTCCACTGGCCTCAAGACTGATGAGAGTCCTGGGAAAAAAATCCCTGCAGGTACACACTGGCAGAAAGGAAGAGCAGCCACCACAAGAAAGGTGTGAAGCTTTGCCTAGATTCTCCCGGGAGCTCCTCTCTATAGAATAAAAGTCTTAAACTACTGTGGGGAAAAGGCAACAGCCCATTGCAACTGGGATGAGAGAAAAATCCTCTGACCCCTGGGATAAAGAAGAATACTGCATACTGATAAAGGGGTTAATTATCCAAAAGACAATTTCAGTTGAGCAATTTCAAATCCCGAGAGATGATGCTGTGAAAGTGCTGCACTCAATATGCCAGCAAATTTAGAAAACTCAGCAGTGGCCACAGGACTGGAAAAGGTCAGTTTTCATTCCAATCCCAAAGAAAGGCAATGCCAAATAATGCTCAGACTGCCACACAATTGCACTCATCTCACATGCTAGCAAAGTAATGCTCAAAATTCTACAAGCCAGGCTTCAACAGTACATGAACTGTGAACTTCCGGATGTTGAAGCTGGATTGAGAAAAGGCAGAGGAACCAGAGATCAAATAGCCATCATCCTCTGGATCATGGAAAAAGCAAGAGAGTTCCAGAAAAATATTTAGTTCTGCTTTATTGAGTATGCCAAAGCCTTTGACTGTGTGGATCATAATAAACTGTGAAAAATTCTGAAAGAGATGGGAATACCAGACCACCTGACCTACCTCTTGAGAAATCTGTATACAGGTCAAGAAGCAACAGTTAGAACTGGACATGGAATAATGGACTGGTTCCAAATCAGGAAAGGAGTACGTCAAGGCTGTATATTGTCACCCTGCTTATTTAACTTAAATGCAGAGTTCATCATGCAAAGTGCCAGGCTGGATGAAGCACAAGCTGGAATCAAGACTGCCTGGAGAAATATCAATAACCTCAGATATGCAGATGACATCATCGTTATAGCGAAAGTGAAGAAGAACTAAAGAGCCTCTTAATGAAAGTGAAAAAGGAGAGTGAAAAAAGTTGGCTTAAAACTCAACATTCAGATAACTAAGATCCAGGCATCTGGTCCCATCACATCATGGCAAATAGATGGGGAAACAATGGAAACAGTGACAGACTTTATTTTGGGGGGCTCCAAAATCACTGCAGATGGTGACTGCAGCCACAAAATTAAAAGATGCTTGCTCCCTGGAAGAAAAGCTATGACCAGCCTAGACAGTATATTAAAAAGCAGAGAGTTACTCTGCCAACAAAGGTCCATCTAGTCAAAATTATGGTTTGTCCAGTGGTCATGTATGGATGTGAGAGTTGGACCATAAAGAAGTATGAGCACCGAAGCACTGATGCTTTTGAACTGTGGTGTTGGAGAAGACTCTTGAGAGTCCCTCAGACTGCAAGGAGATCAACTAGTCCATCCTAAATGAAATCAGTCCTGAATATTCATTGGAAGGACTGATGTTCAAGCTGGAACTCCAATACTTGGGCCACTTGATGCAAAGAGGTGACTCACTGGAAAACACCCTGATGCTGGGAAACATTGAAGGCAAGAGGAGAAAGGGACAACAGAGGATGAAATGGTTGGATGACATCATCAACTTGATGGACATGAGTTAGAGCAAACTCCTGGAGCTGGTGATGGACAGGGAGGCCTGACGTGCTACAGTCCATGGGGTTGCAAAGAGTCGGATATGACTGAGCAACTGAACTGAACTGTCCAAAAGACAACATCCCAAATGCACCTAACACCAGAGCATTAAGATACTTGAATCAGAAACTGGCAGAAATGAAAGGAGAAATTGCTCATCAAAACTAAAGGCTTCAACATTCTTCTGTTACTAATACAAAAATAGGCAGCAAATCAGTAAGAGCAAAGAGTATGTGAAATGACCTAATTGAAATCTATAGAATATTGTATTTAACAATGGCAGAATACATATTTTTACAAGTGCACAAGGACCTTTCACGAAAAGAGGCCATATTCTGGGCATAAACTAAATCTTAATAAATTAAAAACACTGGAAAATCATACCAGAAAAACAGTCTCTGACCATAAGAGAATTAAACTAGGACTAACAGAAAGATATCTTTAAATTTTTAGAAATTAAGCTATGTATTTCTAAATTGCCCAGGGCTTCAAGAGACATTCTAAAATGACTTTGCTGCTGCTAAGTCGCTTCAGTCGTGTCTGACTCTGTGCGACCCCATAGACGGCAGCCCACCAGGCTCCTCCATCTCTGGGATTCTCCAGGCAAGAATACTGGAGTGGGTTGCCATTTCCTTCTCCAATGCATGAAAGTGAAAAGTGAAAGTCAAGTCGCTCAGTTGCATCCGACTCTTAGTGACCCCATGGACTGTAGCCTACCAGGCTCCTCCATCCATGGGATTTTCCAGGCAAGAGTACTGGAGTGGGGTGCCATTGCCTTTAATAAATAGAAATAAAAGTAAGCCATATCAAAATGTATGGGATACAGTTAAGGCAGCAGTTAAAGGAAAATGTATAGCACCAATTGCTTATATTATAAAAGGGGAACGTTTTCAAATTGTTTATCAAAGTTCCTTCTTTAAGAAACTAATAAAGACAGAGCAAGTTAAACCCAAACCAAGACAATGCCAAGAAATAATAAAGAGTAGAAATCAATGAAATCTGAACCTGAAAAACAACAGAAGAGGGCTACCCCTCTTTATTTGTTTTTTTGATACTTGTTGGATTCTATTATCCTAACATACTTTGAAGAATTCAAAGCTATCATTTCCTTAAGAGTGGCTAGTAGGTTCCTATAAGCCTGATCTTCCCCAGAAGTCAGCCAGGAAAGAAGAGTGTGGAGGTCACTGTCTGGGTTTGACACTGCACTCTGTTAGCTGGCCGTGCAGGACAGCTGCAGAGGACTGCTGTGATGCTGAATGGACACCTGCATAAAAACATACACACACCGGTAAGCAAAGACTTGATACATCACCACTAAAATTCAGTACAAAGGATACCCCCAAACCCTGAAAAATATGTTTCTAGACACTATAAATGTAACAAACAACTCTGAAGACACTGAGTTCAGGTGTCTGTATGAGGCATAGTTATATTTAGACTGAAGTCTTGTTAAAAGCATTCTGCAGAAATCAAATAGATTTTTTAATAACCCCAGGAAAGTAGAAATTCTGTAAGTGTGTGTGTGTGTGTGTGTGTCTGGAAAGTCTCCCCAAGCAGATGGTGTGCGTGCATGCATACACACATGACTGCACGTGTTCTCAGCAGTGTCCCATTCTTTGTCCAACCCCTTGGACTATAGCCTGCCAAGCTCCTCTGTTCATAGAATTTTCCCAGCAAGAATACTGGAATGGGTCGGCGTTTCCTACTCCCAGAGATCTTCTCCACCCAGGGATCGAAGCTGCTTCTCTTGGGTCTCGGCATTGGCATGTGGATTTCTTACTGCTGAACTAATGGGGAACCCCCCAGGCAGATGGTTTCCTACCAGTTAAAATGAGGGGCAGTGATGGGAGGTGACACTCAGGGAGACCACAAACCCATCTGGGGCTGGAACAGGCATTTGTTGTGTCTCAGGAAAAGCCAAGAACTGAAACTGTGAGAGGCAAGGAGCTCATGGAAGGGAGAGAAGAGTTAGAGCTGAATGAAGGTTGGAGCCCAGGCTCTAGTTCCCAAAAGGAATTTAAATGCCTTCTGGAAATGTCACCTACTCCATATCCATTAAACCAACATATTTTAGAAGCTTAGATTTTTGTCTTAAATAAGCTCTTAGCTTTGCCTCTGGTGAGAACCTAGCCCTTTTCCCGAGGCCTCTCAGGGGCCCAGCCTAGCCCCAGACTTGCTTGCCTAGAGAGACAAAGTAGAGAACTCAAGCAAGGAGTCTAATCTGATGGGTGACCGTGGGGGTGTTTCTCCTAAGGAGTCTAGAGCACTGTTTCAATTCTCAGCTCTGTCTGTAAAGCACCAGCTCCCAATCTGGTTGTATTCTTTCCAATGGTAGGGACCAGACACCTTATATTTTTGTTTGTTTTAAACTGCCATGATTTTGCTCTGCAGTTCCATGAGAACCATTGTATTAGATGGGAATTTCTCCAAGGGCAAAGACTGTATTTTTCTCTGTTTATTCAAACAATATTTGTTGAACATCTACAATGGGCCATGAACTGTAGGGGCTGGCCACAGGATAATGGACAGGAGGGGCCGTGTCCCTGATCTCATGGGACTTTCACTGGGGGAGTTAGACACTAAACAAATAATTATAGTTACTTAAATATTTACAACTGATTTAAGAACTACAAAAGAATGACAAATTTCTATATCCCAGGCACTTGGCCTACCTAGCGCAGTACATAAGCATAACAAATATTTGTCGAATGTCTGCCTCTGTGGTTATCTGCATGGACATTAAATGCCCAAGTGTATTCTGGTAAGAGCTACTAGGCAGAAAAACTCTCAGAAAACTTTGGGAAGCCTGCTATAGACAAAGTCAAACAGGTTTCCTTCATGCAAGATTTTCTCCAGACTTTAGCCTGCTGAGTACTGGGACTCTAAAGGAGCCCCCGGTGTGCACGGGGCATCACAGGCGCTTGCGCTCTGCAGTGACCCAAAAAGCCTAATCATCAGGGGACTCTCTCTCGGAAACACTTTGAACGTTTTCAGGAGGAACATCAGTGCTCCCTGCCATGGCCAGCAGCTGAGCCTTGCAGAGTCTGGTGAAAATCTGGATTTTTTTCTGGTAAAACAATCCTGCCCTTTGTTCAGGGAACACACTCTATGGCACCCAGATACCAGGGGAATATTGCTCCCACTTAGGGTTGCTTGGGACACACTTATACTAAAACAGTTTATTTGTGTTTATCTAAAATTCAGGGCTTCCCAGGTGGTGCAGTGATGAAGAATCCAGCTGCTAGTGCAGGAGATACAAGAGACACGGGTTCGATCCCTGGCTCAGGAAGATCCCCTGCATCCTGCTCCAGTATTTTTGCCTGGAAAGATCCCACGGATAGAGGAGTCTGGGGGACTACAGTCCACGGGGTCACAAAGAGTCAGACAAAACTGAGAGACTGAGCTTATCTGAAATGCAAATTTAGGTGGGCATCCTATATTTTTAATTTGCTAAATCTGCCGGCCCTACTTCTGCGCCAGCCTGTTCTGCTGGCTGCCGAAGTCTGCCCATGGAGAGCTAGGCTTTGAATCCAAGGGGCTGAGGGGGCCACCCGGCAGGTGCCATCCTGGCCAAGCCCGCAAAAGCCAAGTCAGCTGTTGTGCAGATGTGCAGGACAAACCTCGCCGGGAGGCGCTCCCGCCGCCGCCCTACTTGGCCAGGGTCCACTGCTGGGGAGCAGGTCAATTTCACACTTCTCATTTCAAAACCAGGAAAAAGATGAGTTCTGTCCTCAAATTTCTGTGGTGCAGAAGAGACTGAAGTGGTAATTCTTAACCAGGGGCAATTTGGCAAAGTTTGAAATAGTTCGGTTATCACAACTGGGAGTAGGGGGCAGTGTTACCGGCATCTAGTGGGCCCAGGCCAGGGTAAACATCCCACAATGCACAGAGAAGCCCTCGCATCCAAGTATGACCCCATCCAAGACACAAACAGTGCCGAGGCTCAGAAACCCTGGGCAAGAGAAAGTGTGACCACGCTTCAGAAGCAAGGCCAACCCTAAGCAAACTTGTGAAGACGACAAAGTTTTAATTCTCTATTCCCTGACCTTTGTCCAACAATCCCCGCTCCGCAAAGAGTCCCTACGTTGCTTTTGCTTCCTTTGAGAAAAACAATATCTGTGTACTGCACCCCAATTTTTATGACAGTATCAATGACACAAAGTGCGAATTTTGAAAAACATGTTCTTGTTCAAAAGATGGTGTGGCAGACCTTGCTCATTCCTTACTTTGGAGCCAATCTTCTCTTTTTTTCTTACTAGGAGGACATTCAGCCTCGTCCAAGGAAGCAAAGTACTCGGTTGAAAATATGGACCTCCTCAAACTTTGACTTGGCTAGAGGTGGATATGAGATAGGACAGGAAGTCTGCTGGGTGGAGGTTTCAGGAGGAGACTGTCACTAAATGTGGTCAGACTTAACTGGCACCTGGACTGAAGGTGTGATTTGAGACAGAAAGTAGCTTCCACATTGTAAGTGTGAAGAAAAGAGCCACACCTAGCAGGTGCTTCAGCAAGAGGCTGGAAGAGAGCTTGAGTCCTGGGGGCGGGGGGTGGGGGGGTGGGGAGCGGCCTGCGGTTTCCTTCAGCTGGGGTTCCATCCTGGACTAGATAGCTCAAGTCTCCTCTTTACGAAAGAAAGACAAACAATTTGGTTCCAATGTTCAAGATGGGTTTCTGGCCCATGTGGATCAGATGTGTATAAGAGACAGGCCTGCGGTTTCCTTCAGCTGGGGTTCCATCCTGGACTAGATAGCTCAAGTCTCCTCTTTACGAAAGAAAGACAAACAATTTGGTTCCAATGTTCAAGATGGGTTTCTGGCCCATGCAACTCAACTCAGTTTTAATGGAGACACAGGCCTGGAGAGGAAAATGCTTAACGCAAGCCTGGAGCCCAGTGGTAAGATCCTGGGAGCTGTGGAGCTCCTCAGAAATAATGAAGTTCGTAGGGACGGGGACCCTCCCATCTCTTCATCACTCACACAATGTGAGCTCCTCTGCACACAGGTAGCTGCCCCAGGTCTGACCCAAGGAACAGATTAGATAAGCACTTGACTATTAATGGTGCTGGTCATTGCTACTAAGAGTGGACACACACACATACACACACACACATTCTCTCTCTCTCTCTCTCTCTCTCTCTCTCTCTCTCTCTCTCTCTCTCTCGGGGGCCCAGTACAAATAATAATTGACTGGCTTTCATTAGTACCTTATCCTGTGAGGACTCACAGGACCAGGAAGATGCTTTGGATAGCACTGACTTTTGAGAGGACAAGGTCAGCATGGATCCAAAAAGAGAGGGTCTGGGAATCCTCCTTAAAACTGACTCACAGTATCTGCTCTCTTTTCATATCCACTTTAGGTGTGTAGGAGGGTGGGGTGGATTGTGATAAAGAAAAGGCCATCCTTGAAACTTCCCTCGTGGTCCACTGATTACGACTCACTGCTTCCACTGCAGAGGGCCCAGGTTCAGTTCCCAGTTGGGGAACTAAGATCCTGCATGCCACTAGGCCTGGCCGGGGGAAAAAAAAAAAAAAAGCCATTCTCAATATTAAAGGCCTGTTTGCAGAGATCAGCAGCCACCCTTCCCTTAGCAGAATTCACCTAGGCATCTAGCCTCGTAGGAACAGAGCCTGTGATGAGTATCACATCATTCTGATATTATGGACCTAATCAGAGGAAGGGCCCCTTACCCCCCAGTTCACACCTCTTTTCGTCCCCCGCCCCCTCTAGACCCTCATCTGTGTGTCCCAAGCAGGGCTAGGCTGGGCCAAGAAGAAGAATGGCTAGGTCGGAAGCTGCTTCTTATCAGGATGTGGCCTTGGGCTCCTGTCTCCATCTGTCTGTTACTTGAGGCTTCCTCATCTGCAGGAACGGTGTCAATCACAGCACCTCCTAGGGGCCTTGTGAGGAATAACAAGAATAACTCTAAAAAGGGCCAGATAACGCCGGTGAATGCTGAGCTGCCTTATTTTATGACCCAATTGCTTTACTTGGTGATCTGAGCGAACACACAGTGGTCCAGCCCAGCTCTCAGAGAGGAAGAAAGTCACCCAGCAGGCATTGAAGCAGTTACTTTTCTGGGGGGTGGGAGAGGTGCTGCTCTGCCCTGTCAGGCCCAAGGTGCCCACTGCCCCACCTCTCAGGCCTCGTGATGCTGGTTGGACACAAGCCCCGAGGGCCTGAGGGTGTGGAGTCACATGGGAGGCCAGCAGCAGTTCCTGGGGGAGGAAGCAGGCGGAGATGACTGAGGGGAGCCGCAGGGAAGGGGAGGGAGCCTGTGCAGCCCCAAGTATTAGGAGTGCAAAGCCTCCCGTACATGAGGTGAGTCTGCACAGATGGGCACAGAGTCCTCAGGTTGCTCCTGCCAAACACGAAGTATATGTTTAAGCTGGAGGACAGAGTGTGTAAACCATTAACAGGCCTCCCGACAAAGCGACAATGATACAATATGCCCTTGTTGGGAGGCCTACCTGAGTTCTGCCTTTGTGTAATAAAATCTGTGCAAACGGCCTCTGGGCTGGGAGCCACTGTAAGCAGGCTTTTTATCTAAAAGCCTTACCTAAGAAACACAATAGCCCCAGTTCACCTGACATGATTTCTTTTCAAGGTGTGTGTGTGTGTGTTTTCTGAGGGGGAAGGGAAGCAGGTAAATGAACCACACTGGAGCTCGCATGTCAACTTCTCACTTGTAAAATCTGTAGGGCAAGAAGGAGAGGGCGTAAAATGCGATGGTTGAAATCCCACATGGAGGGGGATTCGACCAGAGGCAGCCACCCAGTCGCAGGCTGTGAGCCCTACTGGTGCACCCTTGGTTAAACAGTAAATAGGTTCTGGGATTTTTATTCTTCCCAGAGGAGAAGAGGCTGCTCCTCACCTGGGCAGACCACACACCTTTCTCTAGGGATCCTCAAGCAGTCTGTCAACATGGCCTCATTGTTAAA
>SJYC01028998.1:0-60871 GCA_006408675.1 Madoqua kirkii | reverse complement strand
TCCAGGCCCCCCCCCCCCCCCCCCCCCCGCAGTGGTCAAGAGAGCCTGGAAGAGCCAGCAGGGTCTCTGTCCTACTTCCTCATTGGGGAGTGACCTTGAGTCCCCTCACAAGTCTGAACAGGATCTTGCTAAAATATTTCAGTTGGATTTCAGTGCCTCTGTCACTAAGAAAGATTCTCCAGGTCCACAGTAAGGAGTGTGCCTGACATCCCTTCTTGGGCTCCTTTGTTGATTTCTACCCCCAGCAGAATCCCGCATGCTTGACAGTTGCTCCAGATGTGTCTGATTCTTGGCGACCCCATGGACCGTAGCCTGCCAGGCTCCTCTGTTCCTGGACTTTTCCAGGCAAGAATACTGGAGTGGGTAGTCATTTCCTTCTCCAGGGAGTCTTCCTGAGCCAGGGATCAAACCCAGGTCTCCTGCATTGGCAGGCAGGTTCTTTACCAACTGAGCCACCAGGGAAGCCCTAACCCCAATGATAAGTATCGTTAATAACAGACAGAAAGGGAGACGGCAAGGGAAGAAGGAGGCATGCACCACAGTGATGCAGCCACAGCCAAGGACCATCTGGAGTTACCAAGAGCTGGGAGACGCAAGGAGCGGATTCTCCCCTAGAGCCTCTGGCAGGCGCACAGCCCTGTGGCCACCTTCATCTTGGATATCAGCCCTACAGAACCATCGAGAGCATATTTCTGTTGTTTCTAGTCAGCCAGTTTGTGGGAATTTGTTACAATAGTCCTAGGAAACTAATATAATCTCTAAGATTTAAGACTAGAAAACCAAAAACAGGAAACCAGGTGAAAGAATATATACAGTAGGTAGTGTATAGTATGTGCCACTCTTGGTATTTTTACAAAATATGTTTTTAAGAACACATTGCATATGCATAGCATATGACTCAAGGATATAAAAGATACTGGCAACAGGGCTACCTCTGGAGAGAAAGAGAGAAAGGCACTTGTGTCGTGTTCTAGACAGCATGCCCTGGAGAGGGCAGCACTCTGACCCGCAGAATAATGGCCCCCTACAGTGACATCCGCATGCTAACCTCCAGACCTACGGCCAGGTCATTATGTTCAATGGCAAGAGGGAATTAAGATTGCAGATGGGCCTAAGGTTGCTAAAGATCTGACCATAAGATAGGACGATTATCCTAGACTGGCCAGGTGGGCCTAGGAATCCCAAGAGTCTGAGATGTTGGAATACTGGCGGTGGTTTAGTCGTTAAGCTGTGTCCGACTCTTTTGATCTCATGGACTGTAGCCCGCCAGGCTCTTCTGTCCCTGAGATTCTCCAGGCAAGAATACTGGAGTGGGTTGCTATTTACTTCTCCAGGGGATCTCCCCGATCCAGGAATCAAACCTGGGTCTCCTGCATTGCAGGTGGATTCTTTACCGACTAACCTCCAATGGAAACCCAACTGGAATGTTACTTGATTAATAAAAAGAAAGGAAGTACTCATACACACAACACAGATGAATTGCAAAAGCATCATGCGAGGTGTAAGAAGCCAGTCACCAGGCATGACAAATGGTTCCACTCACAGGAAAAATCCAGAATAGGCAAATCCGCAGAAGTCAGAAAGTAGATTAGTGGTTGCCAGGGACTGGGGAGGAAGGAGCCATCACAGAGGAGGTGATGAGGACACGGTTTCCTTTGGGTGTGCTGAGTATGTTCTAGAATTGATAGTGGTCATGGATATGCTGCTGCTGCTGCTGCTAAGTCGCTTCAGTCATGTCCGACTCGGTGCGATCCCAAAGACTGCAGCCCATAAGGCTCTGCCGTCCCTGGGATTCTCCAGGCAAGAACACTGGAGTGGGTTGCCATTTCCTTCTCCAATGCATGAAAGTGAAAAGTGGAAGTGAAGTCACTGAGCCGTGTCCAACTCTCAGTGACCCCATGGACTGCAGCCCACCAGGCTCCTCCATCCATGGGATTCTCCAGGCAAGAGTACCAGAGTGGAGTGCCATTGCCTTTATACATGGTGATTACATGGTGATTATACATAAAGCCATCTAAGTGAGTCAGTTGTATGATATGTAAATTATTTCTCAATAAAGTTGACTTAAAAAAAGTAGAAGAGGAAGACAGAAAGGGATCAGAGTAGGAGAAGTAACCTATCACTGATGGCCTTGAGTATGGCTGGAGCCCAAAAACCAAGGAATGCAGGCAATCTCTAGAAGTTGGAAAAGGCAAGCAAGCCTCCGGAAGGGATGAGACACCTTAAGCTTAGCCCATTTCAGGCTTCTGACTTCCAGAACTCTAAAAGAGTACATCTGTGTTGGTAAGCCACTTATTTTCTGATAATTTGTTGCAGCAGCAATAGAATACTATTATAAGTACTTCTTATACCCTTCTGAATTTTGTGCTGTGTTCGTATATTGCTCTTCAAAATTCAAATCAAAACGAGGCAAAACACCTATTCAGAACAGTGATTTGATGTCATTTGGGAAATTTTCAATATTTGTAACATTCCTCTTCAATAGAAATACAGTGCAGCCACAGATGTGGGCCATATGTGTAATTTAAAATTTTCTTGTAGCCACATTTTAAAAAATAAAAAGAACCAGGTCTGTTTAACCTTATATCTAACATATACCATTTCTATATATAATATAAAAGTATTAGAGATATTTACATTTTCCTCCACATACGAAGTCCTTGAAATCTGGCATGCACTTTAGTCAGAGCACATTTTCATTCAGACACGGCACACTGCAGGCACTTAACAATGCATGTGTCTAATGAACAACATGAATATATCAATTCGACATCAATTTGGGGTGCAGGGTAGGCTTTTCACCTTGTGAGCATGCTACATCATGCCTAAGAATGTGGCTATGAAAATACTTATTGCAGCATTGATCAAAGGATAAAAATCTGAAAATAAAAACAGTCTCCAATGCAATACAGACACACTTTGGACACAATGTAGACATTAAAAAGAATTAGCTAAGGCTACATGAATTGACCATAAGATATTGACCATGACCCTGGGAATTATTAAATGAGAACAACCAGGTACAACAACCAGGTACAAACACAACAGTGTTTTTGGATATTTTTTTTGTTAAGAAAACCAACCAACATACAAATACGATATTATTCACACAAAACCATTAATGCTGGTTACTCTGCCAAACAGTACAAATACTGTATTTTTATTATACTGTCATTACAAATGATATTACAAAGGTATTAAGAATACTATCATTAATACTCCCCTTGTACACATTTTGTTGTGTATTGCTTTGTAATTTAATAATTGATGGACAGAGAGAAATATTGATAAATAGACAGAGTAAGTTGCTAATCAAATCCTTAGGAGCATCCCCAGTGATCACACCATTGCCAAAGCATAAGCAACTCCATCAGGGACTCCCTCCTTACCATAACCCTATATAGAACAACTCCTTTTACCAGGTACTTTTTCCTAATGAGAGAAAGGATCTCAAAATATGCTCTATGTAACAATACTTCTAAATACGCACACAACGTTACTATGTCTGCAGAATCTACCAGTCTGCAATAGAAGGAAGGTCTATTCTGCCACTCTGAGAAACAGTCTGCATCTTTCCAAACTCACATTTCACCAAACCCATCCACCCAATACCCAAATAATAATGAGATTTTTAAAAACTTGAATGTGTGGGGTGGGGGTGGGGAGCTGGCACATGAGGGAGGGAGCCACCATGGGGTGCCTACCAAATAGAAAGCAAGAGGTTCCATGAATGGATTAAAAGAAACTCCCAGAAGGTTTCTAACGTTGCAGACCTTGGAGTCTCTTCCAGTGTGCAGCACTGATCAGTATTATGTGTTACATGGTGCCTCCAGTCTGGTGCAAGGTCGGTCGTCCCATGTTAGCAGTTTGCAACAGGCAACTCAGGCCCTACAGTATGGCTGTCTAGCCTGCAATGTCCAGGGAATGAGACTCTAATCTGGGTAATCCTACAGCACAGTGCCCCTACAAAGTGAGCCACCACCTGCTAGCCTGATAGTCTGTCACTCAAACAGCCCAATTCAGGAAGCAGCATACCTGTGTTCCTTGGACTGACCTGTGTGACTGTGTACCTGAGTATTCCTTCCAGGCAAAGAATGACCTGTCGAAGAGTTTGGCCAAGATCCCAAGGTTGTCATAATATTTTTGCTTTTTGTCCTTTTTTTTCCCATAGCAAGTAACATTCAAAGTGTTACTGAGACTTTGTTTTGTATTCTTCCCCTTTCTGCATTTTAAATATTTGGGAAGGACGGGCTGGGGGTGGGGAATCCTCTGATGCACTCAGAAGCGGGTGCTGGCACTTACTGACCTTCTTCTCTTTGCTCCACATGCTAATTACAAAGCGGCAGAGAGAATCCAGGAGACAACAAGTCAAACTTTGACAAATATTTCTTGGGGGCTTAGTATGTCTCCTGGACATGAGACCTACTCTTTGATCAGTTCAGGCGCACAAGGCTCTAGACCAAGAAGGGCCTGGCGCTTGGTTTAGAGCTCTGCTGTCACTGTAGAATTCTTAAGAATTCTTGGGTTTACCTTCCATGCTCGCACAAATAGACTCGCGCAACTGGGATTCGACAGCAGCCCTTAGCACAGTGAACAGTGTACCCAGCAGGTGTCCAAGTCGTCCTGCCTGCAGGAGCAGCCTCGGGCACTGGGGTACCATGGACCCACAGGGGTTGGCTGGGCCATGACCTCGACCCAGAGGTATGGCAGTGGCCACAGCAGCGGAAATAGCTGGGTCCCAGGCCCAGAGAAAAGGAGACCCATGGTGGGAGGCCAGCTTGCCCACTGGTCCCTAGAGCCCGACCTTGCCATGCCCGCACAAATATTAGCTCTCCCACCTGAGCACCAGAACAGGAACTACAGGCACTTGGACAGTAAACTTCGAAAGTAAATTATTATAAAACAGAAGCATAAACGAGGACATCAAAATAGAGCTTCTTATGGAGTTAATTAGAATGCAAAGAGTTTAGAATCACCAGTTTGGAAACAGCTGCCAAACACTGCAGAGAGAATGTCTACAAACTTAGAAAGGGGAATTAATAAACACATGAGCACACTAAGTAGAAAAACCCTACATTATTTTCATTGGAAGCTTTAGATGAACCGATGATTAACAAAGAAAACAATTCTAAAATTTAAATTTTCTGCTTAATTGAAGGTAAGGCAAAGCGTGCATGAATATGTTTTAATCTATATAAAAATTATGAAGTCACTTGTTTCTTGTACAGCCTCTACAGGCTGACAGAAACTATCAGAGGAAACACTAAAAAGCCTTTGAATAAATTTACATATGAAATTAAATTCGAGCTAACATCAACTGCTTTGTAGAGAGTTAAATCTTTTTAGAAAAACTGTTCTACAAGAATTAGTTCTAGATGTGTGAAAATTTTATATACTTTGAAATTATCAGAAATGTAGCCTAATGTCACAGTCTATAACATATTCCAGATCATCAGATTTCTCAAAATTAAAAATCAGAAATTATTTTCTTTCTATCTTGAAGTTGTTAAGAATGGCTGACATCACTTTCAAAATTAAAGTATAAATATATCAATATCGTTAAAAGTATAAATTTGATGACCTGAATTTGCAGAAAACTGAGCCAATAAATAATCTTGTGAGCAATCAAGATACTGAATTAATGCATTGCACTCATGTATTCTATGAAATCGTGTCATGAAAATATCTTTTTGTAAACTTCGTGTTATTTCTCATGCATCGACATTACTCTTACTATGTTTCATAATAAAATATTTTTAAGAAAAAATCTTTATGTTTTTGTACCTTAAATGGCATTTTTTCCTGCTTTTTGAACATAGGCTTGACATCTTCATTTTGCACTGAGATCTGCAAACTTTATATAGCTGACCCTGGATACAACATTGCATTCAAGTCAACAAATGTATATTGATTGAATTGTACGTTGCATGATTAATCAAGATGAAAACTGTGGGAGATGTATCTTCGAGGAACTTACAGTCTATTGTTCCAGGTCAAATAATTTTAATAAATTCTACCATATAAGTATCATGTAATGAACAATGAAAGTATTATGAGAATATACAGGGAGATTAGTCATTTAATTTATGACTTCTTAGGAACCTCAGGTAGCTTCAAGGGACAACTCAAATGTTTCTAAATTTCTTTCTGACTTCCTCAGGAGTCTTAGGCCTGTGTCCCAAGTTTCAGTTTAGTCAGTTGGCAATTACATGGTTGGTAGTATCAGAAAGAATAATGCCTTTCTACATTAAAGCCCTTCCTCATTACCAGCAGCGTGAAGATGAATTGTGGACTGAGTCCACATGTGGCCTAGTCCATGCTGCTATGCCTAAGTGTAGTATATACTATTCGATACTCTTCCATTCAGTGTCCTCAGAAGTTTGGAAGGTAAATGACCTCATCTAATTCATGCATCACTCCAGATCTGTCCACTTGCCTTGATTTTGACCTTGAGAGGAGTAATACCTTATGTTAAGGAGCCAGATCCCTGCTGCCTTGGCCAACATCACAAGCCACTTCAGTGACTGCTTACCTAGACCCTGGAATCGCTCCTAGGCGCAACCTAACAGCAGCTGGCCACAACCCATACCTCTAGTTTTTTGTCTCTTTACTTAGGACTTTTCTGTTGTCGTTGAGATAAGAGTTATCTTAGGGCCCACTTGGCATCCATGTATGCACAATGCAGAAAATACATGCGAGTTAATATCCCTTAGGACAGACTTTGACCAATGGGTGTGAACACTAGCAGACAAATTTTTCTCCTTTTGTTCTGATGAATGGACTGTTCAGAGATGTAGTTTCATATGACTTCTCTGGAGACATCCTCTGAGCCCAAGCAATAGTTCCTGAAAGCTATGGGCAGCTCAGAAGAACATTTCTTTGCTTTTGCCTTTTCCTTCTGTGTTAACTTCCTCTCTTTTCTCATCATTGCCTCTTCCCTAGGATTTCACATATAAGTAAATTATTAGCATGTAAGAATTTGACTCGAGTTTAATCTTCTAGGACATATGGGCTGAGATATTAATATGCTGTAGGTGTATTTCTGATATGAACACTTAGGCAGCAGTATAATCTGGTTAAAAGCATAGATTCAAGCTGGGCCACCTGGGTTCCAATCCCAGCTCCTGCATTTAGCACTGGTATGACACTGGGTAAGTCACTCAGTCTGCATTTCATTGACATTAGCAAAAATGCATATTAGTAACGTCCTCAAAATTTTTATGTGAGATTTATAAGGCACATAGTGAGAGTTATGTGTGTTAAATAATCAAAGGAGGAAAAGAGACGATCATTGAATTTCTTTGCTAAAGAAAACTCCCAATCAAAACAGATCCTATCAGCAGACTTCACCTTTTGACCAAATTGAATTCAAGGAACCAACATCCACTGGATCAGGAAAAAGCAAGAGAGTTCCAGAAAAACATCTACTTCTGCATCATTGACTAGGCCAAAGCCTTTGACTGTGTGGATCACAATAAACTGTGGAAAATTCTGAAAGAGATGGGAATACCAGACCACCTAACCTGCCTCTTGAGAAATCTGTATGTTGCCCAGGAAGCAACAGTTAGAACTGGACATGGAACAACAGACTGGTTTCAAATAGGAAAAGGAGTACGTCAAGGCTGTACATTGACACCCTGCTTATTTAACTTCTATGCAGAATACATCATGAGAAACGCTGGACTGGAAGAAACACAAGCTAGAATCAAGACTGCCAGGAGAAATATCAATAATCTCAGATATGCAGATGACACCACCCTTATGGCAGAAAGTGAAGAGGAACTAGAAAGCCTCTTGATGAAAGTAAAAGAGGACAGTAAAAAGGTTGGCTTAAAGCTCAACATTCAGAAAACGAAGATCACGGCATCCAGTCCCATCACTTCATGGGAAATAGATGGAGAAACAGTGGAAACAGTGTCAGACTTTATTTTGGGGGGCTCCAAAATCACTGCAGATGGTGACTGTGACCATGAAATTAAAAGACACTTACTTCTTGGAAGAAAAGTTATGACCAACCTAGATAGCATATTCAAAAGCAGAGACATTACTTCGCCAACTAAGGTCCAACTAGTCAAGGCTATGGTTTTTCCTGTGGTCATGTACGGATGTGAGAGTTGGACTGTGAAGAAGGCTGAGTGCCGAAGAATTGATGCGTTTGAACTGTGGTGTTGGAGAAGACTCTTGAGAGTCCCTTGGACTGCAAGGAGATCCAACCAGTCCATTCTAAAGGAGATCAGTCCTGGGATTTCTTTGGAAGTAATGATGCTAAAGCTGAAACTCCAGTACTTTGGCCACCTCATGAGAAGAGTTGACTCACTGGAAAAAACTCTGATGCTGGGAGGGATTGGGAGCAGGAGCAGAAGGGGACGACAGAGGATGAAATAGCTGGATGACATCATGGACTCAATGAATGTGAGTTTGAGTGAACTCCGGGAGATGGTGATGGACAGGGAGGCCTGGCGTGCTGCAATTCATGGGGTCTCAAAGAGTTGGACACGACTGGGCGACTGAACTGAACTGAAAGATACAGGAGTCTTGGGGGATAAAACTTGGAATGACAAAAACTGAAGCTGAGTCTCACATACTATGCATGGTGATGTGGGAGAGAGCTTATTCAGGAATGTTGTGAGTGACTGTTCAACTGTTGTTAGCTTGAAATTGGCCATGATAGCATTTACACTGTGGAAACTAGCAAATGCCACAAATCTGGGCTTCACATTTCTTCTGAGTCTCGAAAATGCCAGGAAGAGTAAGTGGAAATATTTGTTACGCTATGAAGTGTTACTACAAAAATTGGCATTAATATTTGATGTCACACTGCTAGATAAGGGCTTGGGTCTCTGTATTATTTGGCTCCATTCAAACCAAGAACCCCTGATGCTTCTGGTGACTCCTCATTTCTGCCTCAAGAAAAGAAAGATGCCTAAAAGACAGCACAGGGCTTAGTAAGAAGTGTTATCCATGATCCCAGTTTTAATCACTTCACATAACATAAATTATAAATTTCCTCAATTTGTGTCACAGGTTTTTCAAAGCATTTAAAGTATTCATTGTATCTCACATTTGTGTATAATGGAGAGACTTGAACTACAATCAGCTTCTTGCTCTGCGTTCCTAACTTCACTCTTTTCACTCACATTGCCCATGTCTCTTTTTCAGTAGCATTCTCTCCTCCAACATTCTTGTTTCACCCTTCCCCAGCCTCCCACATTGCCAAATTCATTTTTATTTAATGGATTTCTGTTCCCTTATCACTTGGGAACTCTCTTCTAATTTTCAGAATTAAGGGAAGTACCGTTCTACCTATTTTCATTGTAGCCTCCACACACTTCATATTATCTATTATTTCTGTGAAAGAAAATTCAGCTCATTGCCTGGTCTCTCTTACAAGGCTGTGCATTTCTTTTTTATTATGTATCCCCATATTTAGTGCAGTTCTTGGTTCATAGGAGATTTCAAACACTGATAAATTTCTACGTGGCCTTGAAAAATTTTTTTCCCCTAATTCCTACATGAATACTTAAATAACCATAGAAGACCAATTTTGCTACAGTAGAAAATGTGTAAGTGTATCAGGTATAGTTCAGGAATCTACAAGCTAATGTCTAACAGATGTCAGACACATGGATATATTCTAGCATAAATCACTCATTCTGGATTTTCAAACCAAAAAGTGTACATTTCTTTATAGAAACCGAACAGAAAAGGAGTCTGAGAGAAAGGAATCACTTCTGAAGTCTCTGATAATATGGAAGGAAACAAGGATCCTCAGATGTCACCATAACCCTGGATTTATTCCTAGGTAGATTTGCTTTTATTATATAGCAAACTGTGATCCTCTGTCCTAGTATATTTCGAGGAATATTTTAATTAAAATGTGTTCAGCATGTATGAGTTAGCATATTGGAAATGTCATTTTAACAGAAAAACTTTCATCTACTTTGTGGCTGTGAACCAAGGAGTCAGTCACAAATGGAAACTACAACCAAAAAGCTATTTTTAGATTGGAAACTTAGAGATACTCTATTTTGCACTAAGAATTTCTCTTTCTCATTGGGCTTTTATCTTTGCATTTCTGTAAGAACTTCTCATTTATCTCAAAATAATCTCCCTTTTTTAGTATCTCCCCTTAACAAAGCAGCACCCTTCTGCCTTGGAATCTTGGATTCCAAGGATAGACAGATTCCAATGGATAGACAAGATAGACAGATGCCTTTGGATAGAATTAGGATATGTTCTTCTTTATTACCCACTTTCCACCAAAGCAGAGAAAATCACGCACCTCCCTGGATAAAGTAGAAAATCATTAAAATTGGTCCAAGACCATACTACAAAGCTACAGTAATCAAACAAGCATGGTATTGACACAAAAAAACAGACATGCATCCATGGACTAGAATAGAGAGCTTAGAAACAAACCCACACACCTACAGCCAATTAATCGTCAATAAAGGAGGCAAGAATACACAATGGGAAGAAGACAGTCTCTTCGGCAAGTGGTGCAGGGGAAGTTGGACAGCCACATGCAAGTCAATGAAGTTAGAACACTCCCTCAGACCACACACAGAAATAAACTTAAAATGGCTTAAAGACTGAAATATGAGAAGTAACACCATAAAATTCTTAGAAGAGAACACAGGCAAAACATTCTCTGACATAAATTGTATCAATATTTCCTAGGTCAGTCTCATAAAGCAATAGAAATAAAAGTAAAACCAAATGGGACCTAATTAAACTTAAAAGCCTTTGCACAGCAAAGAAAAACATGAAACAAAAAGACGACCTGCAGATTGGGAGAAAATATTTGCAAGCAATGCAACTGACAAGAGCTTAATTTCCAAAATATACGAACAGCTCATACAACTCAACAGCAACAACAACAAAAAATCAAAAAATGGGCAAAAAACCTTTCAGTTCTTTTAGTCATTTCTCCATGATAAGAACCATGCATAAGAGAAAAACTTCATCTTTCTTATTCACATCCCTAGAGGCAAAAAAAACAGATAGGAGCACAATAAATATAAATGGATGGCTCAGTCAAGGCACTGTGGCCAAATGATCACCTGTCTTTACACAGAGGCAGAAGCAAACGCTGCAGCTTCACCAGGCTAGACTCGCCCAGCAAAGGGCACCCCTGTGTACTTGCAGGAAGCTACTATGTTCTAAAGTGCCCGTCATGCATCCAGGGGTTAACAACTGTAGAAGTGAGCAGATCAGAGGCTCAAAGGCACAGAAAACTCCCAACAATATACCAGGTAGAGCTCTTGCTTTGGGTTTGCAAACTATTCTTGGAAACTTTACATGGAGTCAAGATTCAGAATATTCACAAATTCCAGTCAGTTTCATAAATGTGCTATACTTTTGGACCTACCTTTGATTGAGATGGAGAAGTTTATCCAAGAAGCAACCTTTCTTTAAAAAGTGAGTAATTCACATTTCTTGGGAGATACGGTAACTAAAAGAATCAGGAGGAGGAAGGTTTGACAGTGATATCTAAAATACCTTTTTCATATTACCTAACACATTCTGTCTGATTAGCATCATTACTCCCAATTTCAGAAAACTGAGATGAAGAGCCATGTAGAATTAGATTTAAAACTCAGTTTCTCAGCTGGGATGGGATGGGATGGTCTTCAACTCTGTCTCCAAAGCCCTTTCTTCTGCATCATGAAACCCCTCATGAGGCTCTTTAACAGCAGCAATAAAGGGATCAAGAGTAAGACATTACCAATTGTATCACGGGTCCCTTGGCTTTTGACTCAGTCACAATATACACTATGCAATACATGGTCCAAGGATCCCATCACTATTAATTTATGCCACTATTTAATGGGCTTTTGGCCAAAACTTGTCATCTCAATGTTTCAGAAGTACTATGAAGACAAATTCAATGTTTATACTGGTGTATTCTTTATCATAAGAATCCTAAATTTGGCCTCCTATTCTAATTTATATTACTTCAACTTTTTTTTTAAGTTTTTATGTTTGCTACCATATCACTGTGTTCATTTTTGCTATAAGCCACCTCAAAGCCATTGTGAAATAAAGTATAAAGAAATAAATTATACTTACTGTGGTAGATGACAAAAATAGTCATAAATTTTCATGCTTCCTTATATCCATGGCTTTTGCCACACAACATAACTCCTCCCAGAAAGAGAATCTATTGCCCTCCTCCTTAAATCTAGACCGACTTGGTGATTTGCTTTAGACAATAGAATATGACAGAAATGATAGCGTGCCAGTTCTGAGCCGTGGCCTCCACCCTTGCATGCTTTTCTCCCTCTTGGGTCCTTGAGGCAACCCTGGTGAACAAACCCATATTAAGATGAGAGGCCACTTGGGACCACCGATTCCATCTTCCTAGTGAAACACCAGCCCTACTCCAGAGGCAGAGACACCTGGGCGCTCTGTCACGAACTCCAGATTTATAAAGGAGCCCAGCTAAAACTAGTAGAACGAGACAGCTAATTCCAGCCTAAGTAAGCAAAATAAATAGTTGTTTCTTAACTAAGGAAGTAATAGCTACCTGATACACGTATAGTTATAATTGCCATGCATATGCACTCATACTGTAAGAGGTGACTTACTTACATAATCTCAGCCATTTTGAGCTGGGCACTGTCCTTGTTTTATAGCCAATCCTTATATACAGGTTTAGCGACTGGCCTTTCCTCTTCCATAAAACAGATCAACCTATTGGATTGTCGTATCAGGAAATGTTAGTTAGAACTCCTTAGCCATGCACTATTTCACTTGAATACTTTCCCATTTGCCTCCAGTTAAACAGACTGAAAAATGAAGCTTGAAAATCATTTGCAAATTTTTCACATTTTTGCTTAAAGGTTAAACCTTAGATCATTGAAAAGGATGAAGTCAAATTATATGGAAGAACCATCTTATCAGAAAGATTTTTCCCAAGTCCGAGAGGCTTTAAGAAAGTTCTGAGAAAGCCAGGTACTCTCTGAAGGATCCAGCCCATCCCCAAGTTGCTTGACATCCCAGAAGGTTACTCTGTAGAGCACTCCTCAGGGGGCCTTTGAGACTACAAATTACTCATTTGGAAGTCTATGGGCTGACACATCTTGAGACTGTCTTTGAAGGAACACAAATGAACATCTTATTTTGCTGACTACAAAACTCAGTACCAAGTCATGAGCCAAATTCTGTTCATTCTATTGGTCTTTGTCCACCAAGTCCACCAAGCATCCCTTCCCAATGCATGGATATAAATCAGCCCCAATGTCAGAATGTAACAATTTCAGGAGATTTAAAAAAAAAAAAAAAAAAAAACCCCAATGTCCTTTCAGGCTGCCTCTGCAATCTGTAACCTTTGAGAGTCAAGATCTCTTCCAGTAAAAGAGATAGCATAGGCATTCCAGTGGTTGGATGAACGTTGTATTATATAAGGATGAAATAAAGAACAAAAGTTATCCCAGCTGTGCTCAGATGGGCAAATACAAATTTATAAACTAAAATCAGAGTACTTAAAAAATCTTTCTACTTGATACCTTAAAAAAACAATACACACTGAATTTTTCTCACTTTCATCTTGCTTCTAGTTTGTATTTCATTTTGTTGTTCTTGAGTATTTTATACACTGTCAATCCCTTCCTTGCCAAGGACTGTGTATGTCTGAGTGGACACACATAGGGGCAATCAGCTTTGGGGACAATGGAGACAAAGGTGGATGTACCCAGATAATGAGAAGGGGACAAATCCATAAAGTCAAGGAGAAATAAAGACTGTTCAATAATAAAAACTATATACATATGCAATTGAGCAAAAATCAAAAGTATAATGGGTCACATTAAATTTGACAGTCACAAATTTTCCAGAGAGCCCTCCTTAGACCTCAGTTCCTACAACGACAGTTCTAACTCAGTTCATTAACTCAAAGTCCCACAGGATTGGCCCTCTGCCAACCAACACTCCTTATCATATTTGCTTTCTGGTGTTGAATTCTTGCACCTTGTCTATGAGACTAACCTTTAGACATTTCACTAGTAGTTATTAGGCTAAGAGTCAATCAATCCCCTCTGCAGAAACTGTAACTTTGAAATGAGGTTCACACTGGTTGGATGCAACTGTGGGGCTTTCAAATGACTGGGTCAGGAAGGCAGATGGCTCTGAAAGTTCAGGTGGGAGATGGTATTCAAATATTGACAAAGGGAGACATGAAAAATTAGCCTCCTGGTTCTGCATCTTGCAGATTTCTTGTGTGGTCTCTTAAAAGATAACCATTCTCAGGATTTTTAATGTTGAGAAATGTTCGATCATTTTACTGAAATAGTTATGAATAAAAGACAGTACTGAACATATGTAGATAGCTTTAGAACTACACTGAAATCCAAAGAAATGTTAAGTTACAAAACTTTATCAATTTAAAATCAGTTAAAATAATTTAAAGAAAAGGGTGATTTTGTTTTTGCTAAAATGAAATAATCTAGATTGTATTTAAGGATAGAAAGATGCATGTATGTGCTTAGTGCCTCTTTCTTTTTTCACTTGATTCTTCTGCTTTTGATAAGCTATTGCTTGACACATTCTTCTTACTTTGTTAAAAAATATTTAGTCATCAGTATGTTAGATTGATCAGTCATTTAAAATTGTGTGCCACAGGTAATACTCTGTAATGACCTATATGGAAAAATAATCCAAAGAAGAGTGAATATATGTGCATGCATGACTGATTTACTTTGCTGTGCAGCAAAAGGTAACAGCATTATAAATGAACTATATTCAAATAAAACTCAAAAAAAAAAAAAACCCGTGCCAAAATGAAATACAGTGGGAAAAAAATTAAATTCCAAGTAATAAGTTTTCCAAGTGTTTTTATAACTTCCCATATGTCTACTTATGACCCACTCCATGTCCATGAATAAAAAGATGGTGCCACCATCATGCTGGCCAGCAGCACAATCATGGTGTTGACTGTTAAGATTGAGGTCTTTTTGAGCTGGGCTTTCCTAGGTTGCTATTTCTTGAGTGTTTACTTTTTGGAAACAAATGCAAATTCATATATGGAAACTGAGTAACATCACTCAGGTACAAGGTAACAGATCAATGTCCAGAACTGCTTATAGTAACTTGTATGACAACACAAAACTAAAATTATCACAGAAAACCTATATCTTGGAGAACCTTGAAGATGCTTGTAAAACATCTTCCTAGTATATTGTTTTGCCTGGGACAACTTGGCCTTGCTAATAGATTACTTATCAAAACATCATGAATAAGTTTGGGGACTTAGAAAGGTGATGCCACAAACTTACTCATATAGTGGGACGTGAGATATATAGACATATATATTATATATAATATAGACATAATCTAGTGGGACTAGATATATAAAGACATCTGATAATTGAAACTAAGAAGTTTTAAGAACAGCTCCTAATTTTTATTTTTCTGCCTTAGAAAACACAAACTAAAAAGTTTAAAATGTTATTACTTTTTAAGAACATTAGCATTTTCATTTAATATATCTGAAAACTAACCTTCAGAGGCTAGAGTTTGTTTCTGGTTTATTTGTCTGATCAAGTCAGAGGCTGCTCCCTCATGCCATTTTAGTATCTCTTGTTCAGGGGGAGGTGTGGGGGGAAAAGTCAAATCCTTTCTTTTTACACAGAAATGAGCAAAGAACAAACTTAAGGAAGAACACTGTATGTCCCCTTTTAAAAGTTAACCTAAAACCCAAAGATTATTTTGAGTCCTATTAGATAGAGATCATCATCCAAGGTATAGACTTGTCCACGAGGGTGTTAATTATTCTTTTATGAAGTACATTATTTCACCTGTGGCTTCATGAATCCCCCCCCACATAAAGATGTCCCACCTGTGCAATTACTCCACGCACATATACATCTTCCCCACACTTTGCAGTAATTTAAGTACCAGTCTCCTCCAATGTCCTGTTTCTTCCACAACAGAATCTGCAGACTTGGTAGCCCTGGAACTTTGTTTTCTACCACTAGGTTGAAATAATTCTGGCAACTGGGACCCCAGAGATTTCACCATCTGATTGCCTTAAGATCACCGGCCAACTTAATGGGTTCAGAGGATTATTGCAATTTTGGGGAAAACATTTTAGAACAAGTCATTATTACTTACAGAAATAGCTTTGAAACTTTCCCAACATATAACTCTACTTAAAATATTACATAGTGACCTATATAATTTGTATGCTTATTTAAATGCCTAACAATTTATATTCAAGGAGTAAATCATCTGGATTGCTTTTAGAAACATATATTCTTCATCCTACAAAGAGCCACCACCTCCCCCACCTCCAGTCTATTTTTCGACTTTTTTGTGGCAGAGGTAGCTCCTTTTCCTCAACTATCCTTTCTCTTAATAATATGATGGGTAGCAGGCACATAACTGTCCTGATAGAGATGTTTCCCAGCCTCCTTTGAAGCCAAGCGTGGTCCGTGATTAAGCTCCGTGATTAATGTGGCACCCCACTCCAGTACTCTTGCCTGGAAAATCCCACAGACGGAGGAGCCTGGTAGGCTATAATTCATGGGGTCGCTAAGAGCTGGACTCGGCTGAGAGACTTCACTTTCACTTTTCACTTTCATGCATTGGAGAAGGAAATGGCAACCCACTCCATTGTTCTTGCCTGGGGAATCCCGGGGACGGGGAGCCTGGTGGGCTGCCATCTATGGGGTCGCACAGAGTTGGACACAACTGAAGCGACTTAGCAGCAGCAGCAGCAGCAATGGGAAGTAAGTGAAAGTGTCAGAGAGCAGCTTCTGGGAAAGTTACATGAGATTCGGGTGACATATGGCCTCTGCCTCTCTTTCATCACTTCACCCTCCTGATGCCTAGAGGTAGATACCACTTTGACCATGAACATGAGGTTATACCATACAGGAAACAGCCCAGAGAACTGTTTAAGGACTTCCAGGAGCCCAGTCACCCCACCAGCTCTGCAATGCTTTTATCTACACTTCCCTGAGAGATATCTCCTATTTCTTGACCTCTTTTGTTAAGTTTTTATAATTTTGGATTTCACTGTAACATGCACATAAACCCAAGGTTACAGAATGCAATATGGTATGAATCAAATTGCTAAGTTGCCAGCTTACAGCACTAATATGGCACAAAGATATGTAAAAGTACAAGAGACATGAGATCTCCCCGTGGATAATATAGAATTCCTAAGGCTTGCACGTTATGTCTAGGTTGATCATTTCTATCACTAACACGGGGAAGAATCATGTTCTGAATCCACACAGGATTGAGTGAGGAAAGGTCATCAGCTTGCATAAATGCCTGAAGGTCAAATGTCAAGAGTTGTTTGAACAGCTTGGTGGGCTAAAATGAGGTAATCCAGACCCATAGACTCTTGGGAACAAGCTGAATGGCTGAAAGAGAAGCCCAGACAGAAGGACTTTGAGAAGGCACATGAGCCAGGCCGACACCAGCCCAGCTCCCTTCTCTGGGGCTGACGCAACCTGCCCTAACCTCTGACCTTCTGTACAGCCCCACACAGAGGAAAGCCCTGGGCAACTGCACTCTTGTTCCTTTACCAGCCTGGCTGCAAAAATAACCCCCAGCTGCTCCAAGGGTGCCAGAGGGCATGGGGCCGGGCCCGACCCCACACTTGGAGTTTGGAGAGGGAAGGGCAGCCCACTCAGGCAAGCATCAGATGCCTGAAGCTCCCTCTTCCTTGCTTGAGTGTGGCAGCTGCCACAAGAAAGGAAGGGACTCTGAGAATGCTCAGTCACACGTGCTCGGTAAGCATGCAGGAATGGCAGCAGAGGTGGCAGCCATTCCTGGGCGTTGGGCTCCATTCGACAGGCAGTGAAAAGGCCAGGGGCACAGAGCCAAAAAAGCCCATGGAAAGCCCCCACCCCTGGCGAGTCTGAGTGACGCTGAATAGCTCCGGTCTCTCCCAGCATCAACGCCAGGAAGGGACAGCTGGTGTGACCTGGGCATGATAACAAGAAACCAGGCTGAAACCAAAGCAGCAGGAAGTGGAGCCCAGCTGTGTCAAGTAGGCGAGGAAGCCACATGGTCCCTGAGGAGAATAGGGTGGGGCAGGAAGGACTAAGCCGGGGTCCAGATAAACCGGGAAAGACAGAGGTTGTTAAAGCTCTGTGCTATTTCAAGGTAAAGGGAGTTTATTTAGAGTGGTTGAGCCAAGCCTCTGCTTCATCAGATTCTTGATGGGACTCAGACATCGTCTCTGAAGGGATGACACACTTGGATGCTCTGGGGCCCCTTGTTAACATGGCAGACCTCCTCCATTTCATCCCCTAGATTCTCCTGCTAAGGCAAAGACTTCTGATGCACACAACCCTTTTCAGTTAGCCTGACAGTCCTCCACTCATTCATCTGTACACAAGCTCTATGAAAGTGACCAGAGGGTCTCTGCCCAGTAGGCAGAATAGTATCCTAGAGCACACAGTGGAAATGCAAGGCCTCCAGCAAAGGACTGGCAGACTGCCCAACCCGGGTAGCCTGGGTCAGCTTGATAATTCCTCCAAAGCACCACGCTATCATGGTAGAGCAAGGACTGGGGTGGTGATGCTGATGATGCAAGATGCTGTTAAGCTTGACTCATCCAGTTTTTTGATGAATTGAGGATCTAGAGACTTCCCTTCTTTCTCTCTCCCCTCCATTCCCTTTAGTCAGCTCATAGCTTTTAAGCACCATACCACCTGAAAGCATTCTCTCAGATTCTCTCCAGCAAATATATTCAAGGAATCCTTTGTTCAACGCTACTGAGTATTAGTTCCTATTCTATCATTGGACTTGTCTCTGCCTACTCCTTATCCCAAACCTCTCAGATTTTCCGAAGTTAAATGAGCAAGTGTGTGTTGAGTTCATATCAAAAGTATGATGAGTATAATGGGATGAACATATGTAAGGAGCTCAAATTCTATATGGGGAAGGTACATAGACATGTAGGGGCTTCCCAGATGGCTCGTGGTAAAGAATCCTCCTGCCAATGCAGGAGATGGAGGTTTGATCCCAGCGTTGGAAAGATCCCCTAGAGACAGACACACAGAAAGAGAAATCAATGTGAAGAGACAGGGGGAGTAGATGGCCATCTATCAGCCAGGAAGAGCAGTCTGGAATAGACGCTTCTCTCTCAGTCATCAGATGGGAACAACCCTACTGACAACCTTGATTTTAGGCTTCAGAACTCTGAGATAAATCTCTAGGTGGTTTTTTAAAACCACCTAATCTAAGGTACTTTTCTGAGGAAAAGAATACAGCTTGGCACATGGGCAAGACCCGAGTAAGCACAGGACAATAAGGAATGAGGAAAGCCTTATATGTTAGTGAAACAGCACAAACAAAATAACCACTTGGAATGCCACACACCGTTTGAGAAAATCACTTTACCTGAAGCAAAACATTCATGAGGAGAGCGGTAAAACTTACCTTGTAAGGTAAAAGGCCTTTGTGTCAGCTCGGAAGAGGTGTGGTCTCCATTAAGGCATTTGGAATGTGTTCTCCAGGCAGAGGTAAACTTTGAGGGCATTTAATCAGGAGCCATGTGAAACAGAGATAAGGATGTGTTAGGAAGATGGTGAGCAAGATAGACTGGACAAAGGAGCCTGGAAGAAGTTTGCTCAGTTAGGAGTGGTTCACAAACTCGACTGCAAATTAGAATCACCTGGTGTGATGGGCCAACTGATGACTTCCAAGGATCGCCATTGCTTATCCGGAAGGCCTGATATAGTCAAAGAGACTTTACCACTGTGCTTTAGGATCTTGAGAAGAAGAGATGACGCTGGATTATGCAGATGGACCCTAAATGCAATCACCAGTATCCTTGTTGCAGAGGAAGCAGAGGGAAACTTGGCTTACAGCAGAGAAGGTGATGTGGTAACAGAAAGAGGGAGAGACAGGAAGAGAGAGAAAGAAGGCCTCGTGATGGGCCAAGGCTCTCAGCAGATTGAATCACGCCCACCTGCATGGAGGGCCACCTTCTTCATCAGTCTAGATTAGACTCCAATGCTCATTTCTTCCAGAAACGTCCTCAACAGACACCCCTTAGAAATAATGTTTTCACAGCTCTCTGGGGATCGCTTAGTCAAGGTGACACATGAACTAGCCATCCTGAGGAGAAACTGTCAGAGCGGCCGCAGGAGACTCCACATCACCACGTACAAACCTAGCATGTTGGAGGTGGGGGAGGCGAGCCCCAAAGGGAGGGGGCCAGAGAGAGTCACATGGTGCACAAAGGGCGGAGAGAAGGGCACCTAAGAAGCGATGGCAGAGCAGAGGCCAGCCCTGACCTCTGAGACAGTTTCCAGAGTGGGGACGAGGTGGGGGTGGGCCATAAATCAGGTTACAGGAGGAAGTGGGTGGAGAGGATGTGGGAGCAGCGGTAGGGGATAGCTTTGGGAGCTCCAGCAATGAAATCAAGTAGAGGAAAGGGGTGCGAGCCTAGCCAACTAGACAGAGCTAACTTAGCAAAGTGGATGTTGGCGGCGGACGCCCTGACCCACCCCTACCTCCACCACCTCCTAAAATTTGCATTAAGCCAATTGTTTAATTTGGCACAAACTCAGTTGCCTTGTTTGGAAAATAGCTGTAAACAATACCAACACAAATAACACCAACACCAAAGAACTGTGAAGATCAAATGAAAGAGAAGAGGTAAGTTGCCTATTTTAACAGGCTGGTATATAGTAAATGCCTAGAATTCAAGGCAGAAAGTTACAAGAGTTTTGGAATCCCACTTTCCGATCAACAGGGTTGACAGGCAAAATGCAGGTTTCACAGTTAAATTTTAACTTCAAAACAGAAATAGTATTAGATATGTGTGTCCTAAATATCACATGGCCATACTTATACTAAAAAACTTTATCTTTTTAAAATGAATTCTCCTTTGCTGGTGTTAGCAAATTATCACAAACTAAGTGATACCAATTTATTGTCTTATTGATATGGCTCTCACTGCGCTAAAATCAAGGTGTCAGGGGGGCTATGTTCCTGCTGAAGGCTCTAGGGGACAACTTATTCTTTTACCTGTTCCAGCTCCTGAGGCCACCCGCACACCCAACCTTCTTCTACCATCTTGAAAGGCAGAGATGTTGCAGCCTTTGACTTACCTTCCTTAATCACATCTCCCTGATGGCAGCTGGTGAAGGTTCTCCCCTTTGAAGGACACACTTGTTTAGATTGAATCCAGCTGCCAAAGCCAGGAGACTCTCCCCATTTCCAGGACCATTAGCTTAATCACATCTGAAAGTGCTTTCGCCATATAAGGTAACACAGTCACAGGTTCCAGGGGCTAGGAAAGGAACATCTTTGGTGGAACATTATTCTGCCTACTCCGCTGTTAATCTGGGGTTTACCTGATGGCTCTGCAGTCAAGACCTGCCCACCAGTACAGGAGAAGCAGGTTTGATCCCTGGGTTGGGAAGGTCCCCTAGAGTAGGAAATGGCAACTCACCCCAGTATTCTTGGCTGGAAAATTCCATGGACAGAGGAGCCTGGCAGGCTACAGTCCATGGGGTGTCAAAGAGTCAGACACTACTGAGCATACACACACACACACTCACACACCACTGTTAATCTAAAGTTCTAATTCAACTAGGTGACCTCTCCTTGCTTGCGAAGTCTGGTGATTGTGAACCCACTTCTAAAACATGCTTTGATTAATTGGCAGGAAAAATGCTAGTTTCCCCTGCCCTGGAACCCCAGCTACACATTGTGTTACTTCCTCTTTCCATTCTACAATTCCCCCATATGCATCTCCCTCCAGGCTGTATGACGTGAATGTGTTTGTGTTCAAAGTTTTATGAAAGAGATCTGTAGCTGTTTGAAGAGAAGAAAAACTGTGCGGAGAGAAATTCTACTTTCTTGACTTCCATTATTAAATGAAATTTAGGCTTATGTCATAAGAATTAGTAGGAATAACAGAAATAATGTTAGGTATTTGGGGCAATAGGAATTTAACACAAGGAACACAAGACTGTGATGCTGGGAGGGACTGGGGGCAGGAGCAGAAGGGGACGAAAGAGGATGAGATGGCTGGATGGCATCACCGCCTCGATGGACGTTGAGTCTGAGTGAACTCCGGGAGTTGGTGATGGACAGGGAGGCCTGGCGTGCTGCAATTCATGGGCTCGCAAAGAGTCGGACATGACTGAGCGATTGAACTGAACTGAACACAAGGAACTGGATGCCCACAAAGCACCTGGAAGGTCTGGAGGAGGGCAAGTCAGAGAAAGCAACAGCTTTTAAGTTTGCTGCTAGCTTTAGAGACAGGAAACTTCAGGGACTACAGGAAATGGCTGGCGATGATTTCCTCTGCTTCCAGCACTCACTGAGGTGGATGATTCAAAGGGAAATGTCTGGGATCTAATACAAACTCTGGTATCTGTTGAACCCCTCACATCTATCTACTCACTTCTGACAGAGGAGCAATAGCATAACTTCTACCTCTCCTCCCCCTTCCAAGTCCCGTGCAATTACCTCTGGTTGTCAACATCAGACTAAAATCTCTTGGCAAGGGATGCTGGGAAATGTAGTTCCCAGACTTCCAACCTTACCACTTAGAAGGAATTGCATAACAGACAAGCTGGCCTATACAGCTAAAGAAACACTCCCAAAGAATCGAAGAGGGAAAAGTTTTGCCAAAGGTAAAGGGAAAATAATCACCGGTGCTCAGGTTCCTGGTTATTGCAAAATACCAAAATCCCTGTGCTTTCTATCTCTCTGTAACTTTTATTTTAAAACGATGCTTTGGAAATTTGCTTTGGGCTTACCCTGGCCCTAGGCTTTGGTCTTAGGATTTGGCCCTAGGATTTCACTGTCTACAAACTCTTGGCCACCAGAATTTTGCTTTCTTGTCTAAGATGGCAATATGTGAAAAGAAGAGTCTTAGTTTGTGACTAGTTTCCAGGGCTAGTTTGTGAACCATAAAATATGACGATTTTATTATCTATTGCTGTGGCACAAAGTACTCTCTAAAACTTAGTGCTTTACAACAAAAATTCTCCATTTTTCAGAATTAGCTGCTGGGCTCTTCTGCCCCTGTGGTGTCAATTGGGTCACTCATTCAGCTACATTCAGTTGGCTAGGCTGGAAGATCTAAGAGAGCTTCTCAGTGCCCTCAGCAGGCCTAACTCAGGTTCCCCATAACTCAGTCACATATGGTCAGACTCTGACTGCCCAGAGGGAGGAAGAGGAAATTTCCAGACTTCTAACAGCCTGGGCATGAAAGACCTAGAATGTTGCCTCCATTATATCCTATGGCTAAGGAAAGGCACAGTGTTCTGATTCAAGTAGAGGAGAAATGGGCTCTGCCTCTCAAAGGATAGAAGGCTTGTGCATACAGAGAGGGAAGGAGTTAACCGGAGCCAATCCCCCATGGATACCTAGGGAAGACTGAATGTGTAAAAGTGCCTGCCTTTGAACAATACACAGGTTAGGGACAGTGACCTCTAACTGGGTTGCTGCTGCTGCTGCTGCTGCTGCTAAGTCGCTTCTGTCCTGTCCGACTCTGTGTGACCCCACTGATAGCAGCCCACCAGGCTCCCCCGTCCCTGGGATTCTCCAGGCAAGAATACTGGAGTGGGTTGCCATTTCCTAGTACAAGATATACGTATAACTTTATCCTGACCCAGATCATGTAGTACTGCAGTATTTAGTGAAGGAAATCCTTGTAGAAGTGTACCCACACAGTTTAAACCCATGCTGTTCAAGAGTCAACTGTAGGTACATATTTTGTGTATATTACACATTATATAGTAATATATATATATATATATAGTATACAGGCTTCCCAGGTGGATCAGTGGTAAAGTATCCACCTGCCAATGCAGGAGACTCGGGTTTGATCCCTGGGTCAGGAAGATCCCTGTAGATGGCAACCCACTCCAGTATTTTTGCCTGGGAAATACCATGGACAGAGGACCCAGGTGGGCTACAGTCCATGCGGTCAAAGAGTCTCACATGACTTAGCAACTAAACAACAAAAACATATAGTATACACATATACTACAGCCAATCTATTTGTTAAATGTTAATAAAGTTTAATGTATTTTTAAAACTTTAGTAAGTATAACTTATGAACAGAAGATTGTGTATTATTTTTTTACACTCCGCTGTGAAGATCATGGATCTATCCTTCTGTCTTGGGTTTTCTCATTAAGTCCCTACACTTACAAAGCCCCTTCTACTACCCTTGAGGTGGCACTGAGATTTTGCTCCCTCTTTTTATCCTCTTCTTCTTACCTAGATATATCAGATATCAGACAGAACTCAGCATTGTTCCACCCTTCACAGCAGATAGCTAAGAATATATGAACTCAAGCATTGTGAAATCTTAAGGCTTATAGTTGGGTAAAGCAGATTTGCTCTTCTTTTATAAATGTTGTTACATTTTTAGGCCCCCAGTGTTTGTATAAATATATATGGGTACTTGGGCACCCTCATCCCTCTGAAAAAAAAAAAAAAAAACAAAACATTTGGGGATTAAGCATTGATTAGAATTATGTTCTCTCAATAGAGTAGGAGCCTGAGAATACCCTCAGCTTTATAGGGGCTTCCCTGGTGGCTCAGAGGTTAAAGCGTCTGCCTGCAATGTGGGAGACCTGGGTCCGATCCCTGGGTTGGGGAGATCCCCTGGAGAAGGAAATGGCAACCCATTCCAATATTCTTGCCTGGAAAATTCCATGAACAGAGGAGTCTGGTGGGCTATACTCTAACGGGGTAGCAAAGAGTCGGACACGACTGAGCGACTTGACTTCTATAGGAGGCAGGTGGGTGCCTTATCATCTCTGTCTCCAGAGTTCTAACACAGGGGCTAGAAAACAGTAGGTGCTTAATAGATGTTTGTTACACTACTGACTGACCCCTTACCTCCAGCCATCCTGTACATACTGCCTTTTTTGGTGTATGAATGGAAATGTACACTTCGGTTTGTAAGTGGTTACCAAGAAACTCTGAAACACACAAAAAAGATGCATTTCATAATAACAGAAACCAAACTCTAATCATCACAGAAAATGTCAGATAGAAGGAAAAGAAGAGGAAAAAAATTGGATATTGTAGTTGTGAGTGTTCTATCCTTTCAGTTTTGAGTACAAATTAATTTCCTTCTAATCTTTAGGGGAAAAAATGTGTGGAAACAGAAGAGGAGACTTGAGGCAGAAGCAAGGGTGGAGGATCTTAAACGACTCCTTGTGATCTGCAGTTCCTATCTCAGCCAAGATTGGCTCCAAAACAGGCCTCAGTGGAAGAGAAGATGGAGTTAGAGGCCAGCTTCCTTGTTAATCAAACACGAAGCTGCTATGTGCACAGCCCTGAGGTCCAGGCTGCTGAAGGTGCTGATAGCTGAGGGAGAAGGCCCGGGGAGCCTGATAACGGGGCCTCTGGCGGGCGTTCTCGTCCTCCTGGCTGCCAGAGGTCCTGCCTGGCTCAGGGACCTGCTTCACGGCCTGGAGGTGGAGGGAGCGGGGTGGGGCTTTCCCTTTCTCAGCTTGTGTGTAATTTGCCCTGGTTTTCTGTCTGGCTCCCCTCGGCTCCAGAAGGGAGACTGGAGGGCTTGCCTACACTACGCGACAGAGTCCTAGGGAACTTTCTCCGTCGGTATTTCGAAATAAGCACTGGAGGCAGCCTGTCAGGCAAGTGCTGAGAAGCAAGAAATATGTGCAGGGGTGTGTGTGGGTGGGGGGTTGGAAGGGAACCTGGGCTCCGACTAGATGCCTTTTGTTCCTTTCATTCCAGGCTGCCGTTCCCATTGTTTTGACCAAGACGTTTTTTTCTCCCCCAAATGCAAAAGCTGGCCCTGTAGGAACAACCCACCCCCCGGCCCTTTATACAAACAAACCCTGGGCTGTGAGCTACAGCCGGAAGCAAGAGTCCTGCTCCCGCTGAAGGTGCTGACAGCTCACCTCAGGGCTCCCTTCCAGCAGGCAGTCGGGGAGCAAGGCTGCTGGGACTCCCGCCACTGGATACGGGGTAGTTACCCTTAGTGAGACCTGAAAATAAAATCAGGATACTGCTAGGCAGGCTTCAGACCTGCTGATCAGTCAGTGTCAGAGAAGACCTTTCCTTTAGGTTTTTCAAAGCCTGCATCCTTAAGCTGGGTCCTGCTCCCCAGCCTCTGGGCCATCCCCCTGAGATGAAAAGATTGGGCCAGAGGGTGTTCAAACCCCCCTGCTGCTCCCACTGCCTCTGATCCCGTGACCTTTAGCCGTCAGGACTATGAAGACCAGCAAAGGACTGGAAAAGCCAAAAGACTGGAAAATCCCCAGATAGTTCTTCACCTTGGAATATCAGTACTTGATTTGGAACGCGCATGTGCAACCTCATGAAGTCACACAATAAAGATCTGACATAGAAGGTTTCCCTGGTTTCTCCACTTTGCCCCTTTAAATCCTGAAGAAGTCTGTTCACCTTTCCAAAGAGATTTAAATACCTGCTTAAGCCTTCCTTAGCTGCTTCCCTGCCCCCATCCGGACTAGTCTTTCCAGTTTCTCTATCTAGTTAGCACTTCCTCAGACTGGGAGAGGGGGTGATGTTTGGTTTAAAAGCCCTCACTACAGGAAAGGGCCGCAGTTCCTCTTTGCACCCCTCTTAAAAAAAAAAATGATTGCACACATACATTTAACAGTACAGTGTTACACAGAATGCTAAAAGCACTTTCTTCATATTTTGCAGAAGGCCTTGAAACATATGGACTTTCTATTAATATTCATACCATAGCACGACAAATCTAACTCCTAAATAGATGCATTACAAGTCATTTAGAGTTTGAAGGCTTAATGGCAAAAACGAAGGGAGAGAAAAGAGTAAGTCTATTTTTATAAAACTGAAGGAAAAATATATTTATGAAATAGTAAATAAAATTAAACGTGGTCTTATGCTCCCTGAAGGAAATGACGCCCAATTTGGAGCGGTCCAAATAATCTCCATTTGAAATCTCTGTGATTGCAGAGATGAACTGTGGTTTAAGTTGCATCTTAAGCAGTTCACAGAGAGAGAAAGAGTTATTAACTAGGTTTTGAAACAACCAACATGATACATAAGAGATCACGCATCTCTGACTGTGTTCCTCTTACAGTGCTACATGTATAGCCCCATTTTACAGATGGGAATATTGACTCTGAGATAACTAAGTTATTCAAAACTATCAAGGCTCTTTAAAAGGTCAAATGAAGAGTAGAAACCAAGCCTTCTGATTCATAACACTCCCCCCACTCCACACTGTTTAAAATATTGATCATCTTTCTGGAGGAAATGACTTGGCCTTCCATGTTCACCTATCCCGGATTGAAAGAGTGGAAAAATGGAATAAGTGGGGAGAGGTCAGTTCAGAGTTAAAACTCTTCTTAAAGGGATTTGACTCCTCTCTTGCTATGCTCAAAAAGCTGCTTCTGCTTCCAGGATTTTCCACAAACCCATAATCACAAAACCTGTAGCACTTTTTTGTCATGTGTAGCTACTTAAAACTGTGCGGGCAGAGTCCAACCTAAGGGTCACCTTGCTGTTATATGAGATGATGAAGCTACAGCGTTCACCGGGTGTTTCAGAGGGCAGGACACCCTCCCCAGCAGCGTCACTTTAGTGGTCATGCTCCTGGCTTTGAGAGTGTCCTTTAGTAGACAGAGAAGTGTGCTACTGACCAAGTGTGCTACTAAACAGGACTTTTTCCTATTTACTGTGAAAGGGTAAGAAACTTAAACTGATTGGAATATGAATTTGGAAAAGATATTGATATGTTCATTTTTCCTAAGGCAATACTTATGAAAAGATATAATTTCAGTTCTGACTCTGCACAATTCACTGGTGGTTTTATAAGGCAAAGCTCATTTTGATTTGTTTTAAAATTCAGTTAAAAACATTGCTGATGAGTGTTACTGGGGGTTCATGTCAAGGATTTTATATTTTCATGGTTCTGTTTTGTTGAGGTACTGAAAAGGTCTGTGAATATTCAGAGTATGACTTTGATTCAAGAAAAAAAGAAAGAAAACAGAAAAAGATAAAAAACCAAAACACACACAAAAACAGAAAGCCTCAAGAATGCAAAAATTTTTTGAAAATCACTAAACAATAGGCTTCTGATGGCCATGATTTAAACAAGATGAACTGCAAAGTTTGTCAGTCCATTTTGGATTGAAAAATAGCAGATCCTTCTTTCTCTAAATTTCCTTAATCATCTCCTCTACAATGGTTTTCTATGCCCAAAGCATACCATTTCATTCTCTCAAGACCTCTGTCCTGACTTGAACTTTGAACTGACTTGACAGAAGCAGTTTCTGGTTCTGTATTTTAGAGGGTTTGTTGGAGGAGGTTTTCAGGGAGGTTTTCAGGGAGGTCACATTGAAAAGTCTGAAATGCCCAAGGTTATGTGAGGAACTTTTTTCTGCAACACAGATGCACAAACAGCAGAACCAAGACAGGGGTGTGCAAAAAGGAGGCTCTGTTCCAGGGACGTCCCTACCTTTGGCTAACTCGCTCATTTTGCTAGCACATTTATCTGGTGATGTTGCTTTGGCAAAAACAGTATGGTGGTTTTGAGTTCTTTTAGTGTCGCTGGTGGTTTTAAATGCCTTTTCCCCCAGTGAAGTAGTTCACACACATTTCTTAGCCACAAAAGAGTTCAACGAAATGCCTTAGAAAATGAACACTTCCTCTGGACTCTTGCCTTTCTTCAGCACCAGACACATACAAGTTTCCATTGTGGGAAACTTCCCATTTCTTCTATTCTTCATCCCAGTGGAGTTGGTTGTTTGGATTTTTATCATCAACTAATTGCTTCATTTTGGTTAAAGATCATTTAGTCACTGAAGATGTCTACTCATCAGAGGCCTATTAAACTTGCAGCTTTTGTTTAACTTTTGTATTTATTTTTAAATTGAAATATTTATGGTACAATATTATGTTAGTTTCAGGTCTACTAAAAGTAACAACTTTTAAATCAGATTTCAAAGGCCTCAGTTTTCTCATCTAAAAAAATGAAGATGGCAACAGGACCTCATTCGAGGGGACTGAGAAAATCATACTCAGAAGATTCCAGTAGACCACTTGCTAGGTTTTCTATAAGTGTCTGATGCAATTATCCTAACTTCAGACAGGCCTCTTTCACTCTCTGGACTTGGGTCAGGCTGAGATGGGTATCTTCAGATCCCTGAGAGGACGTGGGAGGAGATCTCAGTGACATAGTTTATGGTTAGCCATCCTTAGGGGGAAGCTTCCAGTCTCCCTCAACTTGTCTTAACTGCAGAAGTATAAGTTTTCCCTTTCAGATCAAGGGATAAAAAGGCATCCCAAATCTCCACTTCTCTCTGCCAATCCCAAGCTTCACACTGAACTGATCTGTGAGGGGAAAACATAAGATTCCTCCTCCACATTAATTTCAATAATTGCATCTCAAGTAGCAGACAATAAGCAGGCTTTTCTCTTTGCTTTATAAGGTGGCCGATTTGGGGAAAGGAGAAAGACTCAGGATAAGACTGGCACCAAGGAACAGGGTAAGATCAACTAGTCTCTATTCATGGAAGTACCTGCGCCATCACTATCTCACCAGGTGCAATGAGTCATAGGCTCCCTCCCTGCCCCTTGTCACTGAAGGAAGGAAGGAAGTGACAGTGGCAGCTCCTGGGATGCTGCACGTGTTGGCAACTTGGAGAGGAATTTCTCATCCCCACCCACCTTGTTCTTGTCTGCATGCCTACTGCTGCTAGGGCACCTCTGACACAGTCCACCTGCAACCTCTTCCAAGATCCTCTTCCAAGATCCTCTTCCATGTTGTCCCAGGAGCTCTTGGTTTTACTCTTAGGATCTGAAAATATTCTACCCAAAGGTTTTTTGGGATCATATTCATGTTCTCACGTTTTTGCCAAGTAGGGGATATAAGAGGTTAAATGTTCTCGCTCTTTGTCTCAGAAACTCAGCCAGTGTCACATCAACATAGAATTAGGAGTTCTGAGCTCAGAACTCATGCTCTGTCTCCAAGATTATCCAACTTGTAAGAAATACCAGAACTTTCCTGAGATCCCTATCAGGTGTACATTTATCAGTATCTTACCTGAAAGAGGTGGTTGCTACATTAGATTTCACAGAGTAATAGATGAACTAAACATATCTCCCCTGCCTTGGACAAAATATATTAATTCTTACCCTGAGTCACAAAGGTAAATGCTTAAGAGGCAGCCGGCTTGCGTGTGCACTTCACCACCTGTTGGCTACATGACCTGGAGCTCAGGTCTTTACTTTCCAGCACCTCAGTTTCCTCATCTGAAAAACAGAGACAAGAACCATTTAACTGCCAGGGTTCATGGCAGGCAGACTGCCAAGCAATAGTAAAGACTCTGATGATACAGGCTATCAATGACCCTGGCATGGAGAAGAAGGAGCTTCCAAATTTCAATTCAGCTCAGTATTTAGGTTGGTATAAATAAGCCCAGCTTCCTGGGTGGCTCAGTGGTAAAGAAGCCAGCTGCTAATGCAGGAGACACAAGAGACACTTTGATCCCTGGGTCAGGAATATCCCCTGGAGTAGGAAATGACAACCCACTCCAATATCCTTGCCTGGGAAATCCCATAGACAGGGGAGCCAGATGGGCCACAGTCCTTGGAGTTTCAAAGAGTCAGACACGGACGAGTGAGCATGCATGCACAAATAAGCACTCTTCACTGCACATCTCTGTCCAAGTTTCTCACATCCCTGGTTCTTTTCCCACTGACTTGATACTGGTTTTCTGTCTCTTTCCCTGTCACCTCCCAGCTTCAACTCCCCAGGTATTTCTGCCCAAAGAGATCTCTCCTGTTTCCTTACTTGTAGGCTTCCCCTGGGCTCAGCTGGTAAACAATCTGCCTGCAATGCGGGAGACCTGGGTTCCACCCCTGGGTTGGGAAGATCCCCTGGAAAAGGAAAAGGTTACCCATTCCAGTATTCTGGCCTGGAGAATTCTGGCCTGGGGTGGCAGAGAGTTGGTCAGGACTGAGTGACTTTCACTTCACTTTCACTTGCAACCCTCCTTCTTACTTTTCATTTTCTACCGATTCAGTGGACATGAATTTGAGCAAACTCCAGGAGATAATGGAGAACAGAGGAGCCTGCGGTGCTGTGCTCCGTGGAGTAACAAAGAGCCAGACAGGATTTTCGGGCTGAACAACAACAACCTTTACAATCAAAGCAGAGCTGTAGAAGGCTTCCTTTTAAGCCACCCATAAAGGCAGGCCCACTGCTGGGCGCATGCTGGAGACGCGCAGTTGGGAAAAGTGGAATGCCTGGGCTATGGAGACTTTTTTCAGAAACTTGCGGCTTAAGCGCAAACCATGTGATCTCTCAGGTGGAACCTCGGGGTGCTGCGGGGCTGCGCAGAGATTTGCTTATCCTGAGCACAGGACTGTGAAGTCCGGGAAGGGAGCGTGCGCTGCGTGCCGAGGCGACTATTCCAATAATAGCTGCAGCCCGAGAGGATGGTGCGGTGACTCACGTCCCCAGGCAGCGGTGTGGGCGGGGACGCGCACCAGGACAAGGGGGATTTACCTGGGGAGGCCGCCTGCAGACACTGACTCGGGAGGGAGCCGAGGGCACTAGGGCAGCGAGGCTGACTCACACGGGAAAGCCAGAGGGCAATGACCAAATCTGAAAGAGCAAATCGCCTCTGTCTGGGAAGCTCTTAGAGAAACAGGAAGTGATCAGCTGGCACCAAGCTCAGGAAGGGAAAATCACCTGTCGTCGTGCCTCTGTGCTTGCTGAAATTGATCAAGATGAGCGTCTGCTGAACGCAGCACTGTGCTTCTGAGAAGTGAGATGCGTCATTCCCATTCCTTATGTTCTCCCTCCTCCCCCTCCCCCTCCTCCCCCTCCACCCCACCCTGTCATTTTCAAAGCCCGCTGAGGGAGAATCCTGGTTCAAGCTCATTCCCACCCTCACGTGGAATTATTACTAATACAGCTAACATCTAGTCACAGATAACATCCAGTCATCTAGCAAACTCTGGGAGTTGGCGATGTACAGGGAAGCCCGGCGTGCTGCAGTCCATGGGGTCACAAAGAGTTGGACACGACTGACTGAACTGAACTGAACTGAACCGAACCGAACATCTATCTAGTCACAGCCTTCACGTTCAGCTTTTCAGGCTGTGGTTAACTGAAGCGGTGGCCAGCTGAGAGGGTACTCTGCCCACTAAGATAAGAGCCGGGACACCAGCCTAAGCCAGTCAGAGGAAAGGAAATCTTTTCTGATATGTCTACCCAAAGGAGAACAGCATTTTTTTCTAAATAGCACACCATTCTGCATGGTAGCAGTGGTGTGGTCCTGTTTACTGAGAACTTACTCTATGCCTAAATCTGTGTGAAGAATTTCATACACATCAGCACATTAATTCTTATAGCAATCCTAAGAAGCTAATTCTTGGAAGTAAAGTCGCTCGGTCGTGTCCGACTCTTTGTGACCCCATGGACTGTAGCCTGCCAGGCTCTTCCGTCCTTGGGATTTTCCAGGCAAGGATACTGGAGTGGGTTGCCATTTCCTTCTCCAGGGGATCTTCCCGACCCAGGGATTGAACCCGGGTCTCCTGCACTGCAGGCAGACGCTTTACCGTCTGAGCCACTTTCAGTGCCCTTTTTGAAGGAGGAGGGAATGGAAGTACAGAGAGGTAGAGTGACCTGCCTCACACCACACAGCTGTTTCTGTCAGGTTTGGACTTTGACACAGGCCATGCCCCCTCCCAATATGATTTAGTCCTAGTTGATTAGGAGGAGGAGGGTTGTGATTTAAGTCTTTGGATGCATTTTTTGTAGTCTGTATTCTCAGGGGTGTTTCAGTCAGCCTACTGGACCTCTAGGGAGAACTGGAAAGGTGGAGGATTGGGGAATGCTATGAGAGATGGGCTCCATCCTTCCAGGGCCAGGCTGCCCCAGGGCCTACCTATGGGTAGGATGGGGCTGAAGTGCCCCTGGCTGAGTAGCGGGTCTGGGAGGGAGGTCCCAGGCAGCACAGGGCAGCAGGTCCTCTTGAAGAGCATAGACTTGACACTGCCCTGTTCCCTTGATGCCCTGAATGGGGTGGATCTTCCTGTTATGTAGGAGATTTTCATGGCACTCTCCAGAGATGACAGGACAATGTGCCACTTAAATGGAGCTAAACAACCTTCACTTCAGAAGCTCTCAAGCGTCTTTACAACTATACTCCCAGCCTAAGAATTGGCATGTTAACAAGCTTCCCAGGTGATTCTGATATACGTAGTTGTTAACAATATTCTTCATGAAACATGGCTTTGGGCCTTTTATGTTATGGGATGTAGGGCATCTTCCCAGTTAAATGGAAAGAGAAAAACTAACACTGAAAATCCCCTTGTCAAACAGAAGCCAACAACACTGGGTGTCTCGGCTGGCCACCATGACTGTTCAGGATACTTTCATTTTTGAAAAGGACCTGGAAACAGTTTGCTCACAACCACAGGTAAAGGATCATGGTGGGGGAGGGGGCGCTGGTGGAGAGCAACCTGTAACGCCATGAATTGCCCTGCAGAAAATCTTAGGAAAAGAATATATAAGTAGGAGTTGCCTGGGGCGTATTTTTTGAGCATGTTTTCCAATGGCTCTGTAAAACTAAAGATGTTTAGGTGTAAAAAAACAAAAGATTTGGAAAATGAGGGCAGATAAGGATCTGTGTTTCAGAGGGTGGCTTACACCTCCAGACTCAGGTGTAGATGGTTCCTGAGACAAGAGGGTGAGGGGCCTCCTCTAATTTCCCACCAGGCCTCCCTCCTGCTTACAGGAGTAGCAGGCTTGACCTGGGTTGTGATAGGAAAAGCAACACGAAGGCATGGGGCCCAGAAATTTCTCTCCAGGCTCTGTGACACTTTTCCTTACATGCTTTCCCTTGGTCTCCGGAAGCAGTGGGATCTATAAGACCACCCGCATGAAAGTGCCTGAGAGGGAACATCTTCCTCCCTTTGACATCTGCCATCTGGGTAGGGATTTAGACAGCTGGCTGAGAGGATTAAGGCAGGTAAGGAGGCATAGGAGAAAAGTTATGACCAATCGAGACAGCATATTTAAAAACAGAGACGTTACTTTGCCAATAAAGGTCCATCTAGTCAAAGCTATGGTTTTTCCAGTAGTCATGAATGAATGTGAGAGTTAGACTATAAAGAAAGCTGAATGCCAAAGAATTGATGCTTTTGAACTGTGATGTAGGAGGAGACTCTATAGAGTCCCTTGGACTGCACGGAGATTCAACCAGTCCATCCTAAAGGAAATCAGTCCAGAATATTCATTGAAAGGACTGATGCTAAAGCTGAAACTCCAGTATTTTGGCCACCTGATGCAAAGAACTGACTCACTGGAAAAAATCCTGTTGTTGGGAAAGATTGAAGGCGGGAGGAGAAGGGGACAACAGAGGATGAAATGGTTGGATGGAATCACTGACTCGATGCACATGAGTTTGAGCAAGCTCCAGGAGTTGATGATGGGCAGGGAAGCCTGGTGTACTGCAGTCCATAGGGTCTCAAAGAGGCAGATGCGACTGAGCAACTGAACTGAACTGAAAGGAGGTATCAGATGGCTAGTGGGATGGGAGACAACTAATGAAATCAGTCAAAGCACCTATAAGGGGAGTGGAGTCTCCCATCTTAAAGACCAGTTCTGCTAACTCCCTTCTTCCTTATGATTAGAGATGGAATTGTCCCTTATTCCCTCCCTGGCTTGCCCCATCCCTTGGAGTCAATACTCTGGAAGTCTAAACAACTGACCACATCATCTATTTTGCCTTCTACCTTTCACAAAGGAATAAGGCAGGTGGTGTGTGTGTGTGTGTGTGTGTGTGTTGGGAGGTATGTTGGGCTCTAGAGCTACAAATTTTATCCCCTCAGGCCTTTTCGTAAAGACGTCAGTTCAGACAATCCCAGGGACTGCACAGACAGGCAGCTGGGGAATCTGTCTCCTGGGGGCAGACCACTCTTCCTTGGAGCCAAAGCTGTAGTCAACCCTCTCGAAAGGAGCAGACTCCCTGTAAGAAGCAAAGGCCAGACCTTGGCTACCACACTTCCCTGTGTTTGGTTCATGAGGCCTGAAGGCCCTCAATGGGCAGAAATAAGGAGAGGCAGGTTCTGAGTACTTTCCTTAGGAGCAAACCTTTGGTATCACAAAGCATCAGTGAAGTTGGGCAAAGAACAGCCTCTTGGGGCTCAACACTGTTTCCACAAACGTAAAACAAATCAGTTGATCACAGAAGGTCCTTTCAGCTCTAAAGTTGTATCATTCCTTAACATGCAACACCGTTTATCTGACACTCATTTAGATGTGTGCCTATCTAGAGAGACACCATATAGGTGTTTAACTTATGTGAATTCAGTTATATCAGTTCTGTCTTTTTACATACTTAAAAGCAAAAGTGCTGTAGGATTACATTTTGCACACATATGTGTGGGGCAGGGGTATCTCACTCCTATGACTATGCACCTATCCTCATGGGCCCCTGCTTCCCCTCAGTGCCTACACTGCCTGCTGTGGCCCGGTACTAGGAAAAAATGCAGCACGTGTAACACGCTCAGAAAAGCTGTTGGTGATTTACAAGAGTCTGCTTCCCCTCCAGGGAATATCTGCTTCATCAAATGCAGGAGGAAAGGGACAGTGGTGGAAGCTGGGCCCTCAGATCATTCCCCTGTCATTCACCCCTGGCCTCTTCCAGGCACGTTGAGCAAAATTTCTGGTCCAATCAGATTGTGTGGGTTGAGAAAAAGGAGGTTGATAAGTGAGGGAAAGAGCTCAATGATTTTTAAATGACATCATTCCAATCTGACCAAATATACCGAGGAACCTTCCTTCCAAGGGCAGTGACTGATGAAAATTCCCAGTTCTTTCTCTGCTTCCCCCTACACCACCTATACGCGCTATCGCTCTTCTCCATTTGCCAAGACATAGGTGGATGGCCGACTGCCCATATAAATAACGTCTTTTCCTCTTGCAGCTGGCATTTCCCTTGAGGGAGCAGAAAGATACAGGCATCAGTGTTGCTTGTCTCCATGACTCCTCCGAGTTCCCATAATTGGTGTGTTTCCTGTCTAGCAGAAGACACATACACCTACCCAGTAGAACCCGAATGACATGTTGTGACTCCCACTGTGTGCCAGCTGCCCCCATCTGGAGAGTCCTGGCCTGAGTTTCTCTTTTTTCCCAGACTATCTTTGATATGGTGACCCATTTTACCTCTTTTTGTCCATAAGTGGCTTTTCCTCAGAGAAGGCTGAATCACTTTGTATCCATAACAATGTAAGCGATTCCCAAACATCAGACGCCTTTCTATGTTTCAGAGTTTTGAACAGACTTTGAAGGGAACTTCACAAAGCAGTTACCCGTGGGTTAACACCTGGTAGGAGGTGGTACAATTTGAAATATAACATCACAACCCACCTCAAATTCACTAGAGATAAAGATTTGAAGCAGAAAGACCATTCTCCTCTAAGCAGTCCAGCATATTTCCTTCCAACCAAGCAGTAAGCCCAGTGTAACAGCAGAATTCCAGCATCGCCCTGAGTTAGCACAAAGCCACTGTGTTGCCATGGCTCCAAAATGAGCCCTGCCACTAGTCAGCCTCATGTTACCATATCTAAGAAATCAGATAGAGGCTGGTTGCCTCCTAAAAGATGGAATTTGCCTTGATTCTCTGTACCACACGCAAGCAAGCAGTCATTTATAATTGCCTGGAAACCAGCAGCACAAACACTGATAAGTAAATGTTCAATTGAAGCCAAATTCCTCTTTCTATTTATGAAAGGCACTTGGATGCCCACCCTCAAGTGTCAATCATCTTGAATAACACTGGTGCTGATTTGAGCTATTGTTTTTTCCAAAGCAGTATCTCCCATTAAGCCAAATGATTCCTTCAGGCATATTATTCCTTTAAAATGTTATACTGTATTTGAATAGAAAAGAACTTTAAATGAGGGGGAAAAAGTAAGTCTGTTTGGGTGGTTGGTTATATCGCCAAGGTTAAGTGTCTGTGCTGCAAGTTACTATTTTGAATCAACAGTTTTCATATAATTGGACCCTAAAGGAAAGCATAGAAAAATTTGAACCAGAAATTTACTTACTGTAATGGATTATAACCAAACAATAAATAAATCACATTCAGAAAGAGGAAACAAAGAAAAGTGACATTTTTAAAAAGCTGTCAACTTTTCAGAGCAAAATCCCTTCCCCACAGTTCTGCTCCCCCACCCCCTCAACTCCCCTTCCCACCTCAACCAGGAGGTCAGTGACCTTATGCACTTCACATCATTTCTCTTTTTTCAAACATGCCTAATGGAAAAGATCTGAAACTCATTTTCATTGTAGTACAAATGACTGATAACTTAAATGTTACATGTTTTCAGATTATTCATTTCTTTTAACATACTTGCTAGTGCTTTAGGCTAAAGGCAGGAACTCTGACAGGAATGTCAGCAGCCAGACCACAGGGGAAGGATTTTTGTCTGTGAAGCTGGTGATATTTGGGGAATGCCTTTCTAACCCAAGTGAGATCTTGATAGATATATCAATGAATATGGCTAAAACAAAATATTTGATAAGCATATTTCAGAAAAAATAATTGTGTGCCAGGAATTTAAGTAGCCTCAGCACAAAAGATTTGGGCATTTGGTAAAAACAGCAAGATATGAACATTGAGAAGATAAACACACAACCAGTTCAGTTTGGTCTCTCAGCAGTGTCTGACTCTGCGATGCCATGGACTGAAGCACACCAGGCTTCCATCACCTACTCCCAGAGTTTACTCAAACTCATTTCCATTGACTCAGAGATGCCATCCAATCATCTCATCCTCTGCTGTCCCCTTCTTCTCCCACCTTCAATCTTTCCCAGCATCAGGGTCTTTCCAACAAGTCAGCTCTTCATATCAGCTGGCCAAAGTATTAGAGTTTCAGCCTAGCATCAGTCCTTCCAAAGAACACCCAGGACTGATCTCCTTTAGGATGGACTGGCTGGATCTCCTTGCAGTCCAGGGGATTCTTAAGAGTCTTCTCCAACAACACAGTTCAAAAGCATCAATTCTTCGGCACTCAGCTTTTTTTATAGTCCAATTCTCACATCCATACATGACTACTGGAAAAACCATAGCTTTGGCTAGATGTACCTTTGTTGGCAAAGTATTGTCTCTGCTTTTTAATATGCTGTCTAGGTTGGTCATAACTTTTCTTCCTAGGAGCAAGCGTCTTTTAATTTTATGGCTGCAGTTGGCATCTGCAGTGATTTTGGAGCCCCCAGAAATAAAGTCTGTCATTGTTTCCACTGTTTCCCCATCTATTTGCCATGACGTGATGGGACCGGATGCCATGATCTTCGTTTTCTGAATGTTGAGCTTTAAGCCAACTCTTTCACTCTCTTTCACTTTCATCAAGAGGCTCTTTAGTTATTCTTTACTTTCTGCCATAAGGGTGGTGTCATCTGCATATCTGAGGTTACTGATATTTCTCCCAGCAATCTTGATTCCAGCTTGTGCTTCTTCCAGCCCAGCATTTCTCATGATGTATAAGTTAAATAGCCTGGGTGACAATATACAGCCTTGACGTACTCCTTTCCTGATTTGGAACCAGTCGGTTGTTCTATGTGAAGTTCTAACTGCTGCTTCTTGATCTGCATACGGATTTCTCACAAGGCAGGTCAGGTAGTCTGGTATTCCCATCTTTTGAAGAATTTTCCACAGTTTTCTATCATTCACACAGTCAAAGGCTTTGGTGTAGTCAATAAAGCAGAATTTCTATGGAACTCCCTTGCTTTTTCGATAATCCAACAATTTGATCTCTGTTTCCTCTGCCTTTTCTAAAACCAGCTTGAACTTCTGGAATTTCATGGTTCACATACTATTGAAGCCTGGCTTGGAGAATTTTGAGCATTATTTTGCTAGCTTGTGAGATGAGTGCAATTGTGCGGTAGTTTGAGCATTCTTTGGCATTGCCTTTCTTTGGGGTTGGAATGAAAACTGACCTTTTCCAGTCCTGTGGCCACTGCTGAGTTTTCCAAATTTGCTGGCATATTGAGTGCAGCACTTTCACAGCATCATCTTTCAGGATTTGAAACAGCTCCACTGGAATGCCATCACCTCCACTAGCTTTGTTTGTAGTGATGCTTCCCAAGGCCCACTTGATTTCTCATTCCAAGATGTCTGGCTCTAGGAGAGAGATCACACCATCGTGATTATCTGGGTCCTGAAGATCATTTTTGTACAGTTCTTCTGTGTATTCTTGCCATCTCTTCTTAATATCTTCTGCTTCTGTTAGGTCCATGCCATTTCTGTCCTTTATTGTGCCCATCTTTGCATGAAATGTTCCCTTGGTATCTCTAATATTCTGGAAGAGATCTCTAGTCTTTCCCATTCTTATGTTTTCCTCTGCTTCTTTGCATTAATCACTGAGGAAGGCTTTCTTATCTCTCCTTGGTATTCTTTGGAACTCTGCATTCAAATAGTATATCTTTCCTTTTCTCCTTTGCCTTTAGCTTCTCTTCTTTTCATAGCTATTTGTAAGGCCTCCTCAGATAACCATTTTGCCTTTTTGCATTTGTTTTTCTTGGAATGGTCTTAATCCCTTTCTCCTATACAATGTCATGAACCTCCAACCATAGTTCTTCAAGCACTCTATCAGATCTAGGCCCTTAAATCTATTTCTCACTTCCACTGTATAATCATAAGGGATTTGATTTAGGTCATACCCTGAATGGTCTAGCGGTTTTCCCTACTTTCTTCAATTTAAGTCTGAATTTGGCAATAAGGACTTCATGGTCTGAGCCACAGTCAACTCCCGCTCTTGTTTTTGCTGATTGTATAGAGTGTCTCCATCTTTGGCTGCAAAGAATATAGTCAATCAGATTTTGGTGTCGACCATCTGGTGATGTCTATGTGTAGAGTCTTCTCTTGTGTTTTTGTAAGAGGGTGTTTGCTATGACCAGTGCATTCTCTTGGCAAAACTCTATTAGCCTTTATCCTGATTCATTCTGTACTCCAAGGTCAAATTTGCCTGTTACTCCAGGTATTTCTTTTCATTTATTTATTTATTTATTTAGTACTTTATTCTATTTTATAGTACTGTATTGGTTCTGCCATACATTGACATGAATCAGCCACAGGTGTACACGATCTCCCCATGCTAAAGCCCCCTCCCACCTCCCATTCCCCTCCCCATCTCCCCAGATCATCCTGTACACCAGCCCCAAGCATCCTGTATCCTGTATTGAACATAGACTGGCGCTTCATCTCCCATATGATTGTATACATGTTTCATTGCCATTCTCCCAGATCATCCCACCCTCTCCCTCTCCCTCTGAAGCCAAAAGTCCGTTCTATACCTCTGTGTCTCTTATATTGTCTCACTTACAGGGTCATCATTACTATCTTCTAAATTCCATATATATGTGTCAGTATACTGTATTGGTGTTTTTCTTTCTGGCTTACTTCACTCTGTATAATCGGCTCCAGTTTCATCCATCTCATTAGAACTGCGTCAAACTTATTCTTTTTGAGGGCTGAGTAATACTCCATTGTGTATATGTACCACTCCTTTCTTATCCATTCATCTGCTGATGGACATCTGGGTTGTTTCCATGTCCTGGCAATTATAAACATTGCTGCAATGAACATTGGGGTACACGTGTCTCTTTCAATTCGAGTTTCCTCAGTGTGTATGCCCAGCAGTGGGATTGCTGGGTCGTAAGGCAGCTCTATTTGCAATTCTTTCAGGAATCTCCACACTGTTTTCCATAATGGCTGTACTAGTTTGCATTCCCACCAACAGTGTAAGAGGGTTCCCTTTTCTCCACATCCTCTCCAGCATTTATTGCTTGTAGATTTTTGGATCGCAGCCATTCTGACTGGTGTGAAGTGGTACCTCATTGTGGTCTTGATTTGCATTTCTCTGATAATGAGTGATGTTGAGCATCTTTTCATGTGTTTGTTAGCCATCCGTATGTCTTCTTTGGAGAAATGCCTGTTTAGATCTTTGGCCCATTTTTTGATTGGATCGTTTATTTTTCTGGAGTTGAAGTGCATAAGTTGCTTGTATATCTTTGAGATTAGTTTTTGTCAGTTGCTTCATTTGCTATTGTTTTCTCCCATTCAGAAGGCTGTCTTTTCACCTTACTTATAGTTTCCTTTGTTGTGCAGAAGCTTTTGATTTTAATTAGGTCCCATTTGTTTATTTTTGCTTTTATTTCCAGTATACTGGGAGGTGGATCATAGAGGATCCTGCTGTGATGTATGTCCGAAAGTGTTTTGCCTATGTTCTCCTCAAGGAGTTTTATATCCAGGTATTTCTTGACTTCCTACTTTTTCATTTCAGTCTCCTATAATGAAAAGTACATCTTTTTTGGGTGTTAGTTCTACAAGGTCTTGTAGGTCTTCGTAGAACCGTCCCACTTCAGCTTCTTTAGTGCTACTGGTTGGGGCATAGGCTTGGATTACTGTGCTATTGAATGGTTTGCCTTGGAAATGAACAGAGATCTTTCTGTCAGTTTTGAGATTGCATCCAAGTACTGCATTTCGGACTCTCTTGTTGACTATGATGGCTACTCCATTTCTTCTAATACACACATACCACACTTTAAAGAGTTTACAAAGAATGTACATATTTGTATAACTGAGTCCCTTTGCTTACAGCAAAGGTTCACAGAACATTGTTGGTCAACTCCTTCAATAAAATAAATAACAGAGTTTGCTGTATCTTCTCTTACATTAAGGAGGTACAAGGGCAACGGAGTAGAGCCCTGAGGCTCTTGAAAGACATGGAAAATACAGGCTTATGGGAGCCAGTGTCTCAGGGGAAGCATGTGTATGCTCAGTTGTGTCCAACTCTTTGTCAACCTCATAGACTGCAACCTGCCAGCCTCCTCTGTCTATGGAATTTTCCAGGCTAGAATACCAAATACAATGTGTGTGTGTGTGTGTGTGTGTGTGTGTGTGTGTGTGTGTGTGTGTGCTCTTGAAAGACATGGAAAATACAGGCTTATGGGAGCCAGTGTCTCAGGGGAAGCATGTGTATGCTCAGTTGTGTCCAACTCTTTGTCAACCTCATAGACTGCAACCTGCCAGCCTCCTCTGTCTATGGAATTTTCCAGGCTAGAATACCAAATACAATGTGTGTGTGTGTGTGTGTGTGTGTGTGTGTGTGTGTGTGTGTGTGTGTGTGATAAGTTGCTTCAGTTGTGGGTTGCCATATCTTGTTCCAGGGATCTTTCTGACCCAGGGACTGAATCTACATCTCCTGAGTCTCCTGCACTGGCATGCAGAATTTTTTACCACTGACCATCTGGGAAACCTCAGTGTCTCAGGGACCCTAACATTTGAGGATGAAGGAAACTGGGAAAGTGCTGCAAAACCAGCTAACTAGTAGGTCACTGGTAACCTTTATTGAGGATAATTCTGAAAGCCATTGTTCTCATGACAAAGACCAAATATCTCAAGACCCTAGATAATCTGGCCCCTGCCTACCTATCATCTCTTTCTACTTCCTCCCACCCCTACCCCAGCTTCAGCCAAAGATCTTTGAACCTGGCATTTCCCAAATCTGAAACACTCTTATATTCCTCTAATGGCTCCAGTTAACCCTTAGTAACCTTTCAGATCTCAACTCAGTGGCCATATCTTCTGAGGATTCTGACTCCTCAGACTAGATTAGTTTCTCTGCTCTCTAACTATGAAACTCTCCTTTTAAAACTATCAATACTTTTCTTAGTTTATAGTTTGTGTAACAATTGATTAATGTCTGTCTCCTCTACAGCTCTGTAAATACTATGAGGATAGGATCACATCTCTTTGGTTACCTTTGGGTCCCTGGTGCCAAGAATAGTGTTTGGTACAAAATATGTGCTCAATAAATGTTAATTGATGATGTAAATGAATCAGTGTGTGTGTGTGTATGTTAATACTGCTTCAGCTGTGTCTGACTCTTTGCAATCCTATGGACTGTAGCCCCCCAGGCTCCTCTGTCCATGGAGTTCTCCAGGCAAGAATACTGGCGTGGACAGCCATGTCCTCCTCTGGGGGATCTTCCTGACCCAGGGATCGAACCCACTTCTCTTACGTCTCCCGCATTGGCAGGCATGTTCCTTACCATTGGCGCCACTTGGGAAGCCCAAATGAATCAATAATTGTAAAAGAAGCAGTAATTCTTTTCATCTGTTGCTTTATACTGAATGTTCATGTCCCACCAAGATTCCTATGTGAATTCTGAAGCCTAATCCCCATTGTGATGATATTTGGAGGTGAGGCCTCTGGGACATAATTAGGTCATGAAGACAGAATCTCCATAAGTGGTGCCCTTATAAAGATCTCTCTGGGATTCCTTGGCAATCCAGTGGTGAGGATTCAGCACTTTCATTGTAAGGGCCTGGGTTCAATCCCTGGTGGGAGAACTAAGATCCCATGTTCTGGCCATCATGGAAAAAAAAAAAGAGATCTCTGCCCACCATGTAAGGACATAGCAAGAATGTGTCCATGTGTAAGCCAGGAAGAAGGCTCTCACCAGACACCAAATTGGCTGGCATCTTGTTCTCAGACTTACCATTCTCCAGAGCTGGAAGCAGAGTTCTGTCGTTTAAGGCTCCAGTCTGTGGTATTCTGATTCTAAGACATCAAGACAGCTCAGGAGAATTAACAAGCTAGCAACTTTAAGTAGCTTATTCAAACATCAGTTTCCTTTACCTTTTATAGCATTAGCAACAGTACCTATTTCTGAGGATTGTTTTGAGAATTAAGTGAATACATGCAATAATGTAGTACATCTGGCATATAAAACACACTCAGTGAAGTTTTCTTATTATTACTGTTACAACTTACTTCCTTGTACCAGCTTTCTCATCTATAAGTTGATGCTTTTAAAGGTTCCTTCTACGTTAAGCATGCTATAAGTCCTTTCTAATCCTAAAAGAAAAATTCTTTGTTTTCTAGATTTGTCAACCTGGCAACTTTAACAACCAATATGTTAACTTTTCTTTCCAGTAAAAAAGTTCTACCAGAACCAGCAAAGATTCATCAGCCTGTAATAATATGCATGAATTTAGCACATGGCCAGAATTATTTTTTGAACTTAAGTTTAATGTACCGAAAGGTTTCATTCACCTCACAAGATTTCAGGAGATACATAGAGGTGGTGATTTGAAATGATAAAGCTCCCTTTTCATCTCTAGTCCTGAAGAAGGGCATGTTTTTTCTTTTCTTTCTTTCTTTTTTGTCTAAAGATATACATGCCCTTACTTGAAAGAGAATAAAACAAGGAAACCAAAAGTTAAGCTATTCCTATTACACAAGCCAAAACATTAAACAGAAGCTTGTGTGCCACCCTGATTTTTAACTCTATGGGATATCTTCCTGGATTTAAAACCCATGGAATAAGTAATGCTCATGACCTAACAGTGATGTACTATATATGGCCTCTTACTTTCAGTGAAAAATATGATGTTTTCTACTCTTATAAGGTATAATGGGAGTTTTATGTCCATTTCATGCATGAGAAAGTTGAGGATCCATGAAGGCAGATAATTACCTAAAAATTACTTAGTTAACCAAGAGTGAAACAAATGCCAAATAAGCCAGAAGGTTTAGGCCTCATGATCAGACACCCCACTTCCCTTTGCTTACCTGCCAAGTCCCATAAGTGTGAGCTATATTTCATGTTTGTTTCCCATAAATACATCCTTATTGATAATGTCAATAAAGTAAATTTCATCACCCACTTGGAATGGCTCCATCTTCATCCCGGCAGTGTTTTGCCTTCCAGAAGAGCAGAACAATGCTCCATAGTGTCCAGGTGCCTTTCATTTGTCACTGGGACCTTTGCATTTGGATCAAACTTCCTCCTTCCCAGACCTTAGCAAATATAATATCTTGGTTCAAATAATCGTCTCTGTAATGGAGGTAATTGCAATGGTAAGCACCTTTTACCCAAACTCCCATGTTTTTCCAGTGTTGTTTTTTTTAGGTTGACCCATGCTATCGAAAAGTGTTTCAGTGACAGTGAAAGCTAGAAAGGGACAAGGTACTAAGAAAAAAATTATTAAAACAAGCAACCAATATTTATATAAAGTTTTAAGGTTCATGTGCCAGTCACTTTAGCTGTGTCCAATTCTTTGCACCTGTCCATGGGATTCTCCGGGCAAGGATAGTGGAGTGGGTTGCTATGCCCTTCTCCAGGGGATCTTCCTGACCCGGGGTTAACCCTGGGTCTCTCACACCTCCTGCACTGGCAGGCAGGCTCTTTACCTCTAGTATCACTAGTTTCAATCCACGGAGGTAACTAGGGCAAACCTCATTGTTTCCATTTTATAGATGAGCAAAATGAGGTTCATTCAGACCTTTTTATTTCAAATTCCAGCTGCAGCTATACTACCCCAGGGCCACAATAATACAGTTCCTGAGTGCTTCACCAGTATTGTTGTTATTACTCTTACCATTCAAAACTAGAAGGGCATTTTCCTGAACTTCCACCCACATGAGGAGTCAAAGAAATCAAAATTGGAGTCATCAACCAAATTTTACTTAAAATAACTTATTATTTTCCAGCCATGCTTTGGACAAGTTGTTTTAAACACGCCTGCACATCAGTAAAAGTCCATGGGAACAACGAACCCTCCCCAGGCTTCTATCGGAAAAAGTGAATTCAGAATGGACCTTGTTACAGTGTCGAAATGAAACAATGCCTGGGCAAGTTTCATTACCGTTCCACAAACCAAATGAAGGAAATGGGAGAAGAAAGGAGAAAGGTAAAGTGAATTTATGTCCTGCAGGGCTGGAACTCTGGCAGGAAATTCTGAGTGAGAGCTCTTGTCCTTGCCCTACCACCTGACCTGAGGTTGTGGAGGCTTTGTGTGGCCATCTCCCACCAAGTATGTGTTGGCTCCTTCCACAGGCTCCAGAGGCAAAGAAGTCTGAGCCTCACTCAGCTTTTCAATATCTCCTCAGACCCGGTCACTGCCTCTATAGGAGAGCTTCCTTTCTGCTCTTATAAGCCTTGTAGACTTCCAGTTTATGGCAGGAAGAACTGTTTCTCTCCCCTCACCTTTTACACCACTGCCACATACATCATTCACTGATTTGTCTTAGTAAGTCTTTATTAATTATTTATCTTTTTAAAGTCTTTATTGAACTTGTTACAATATTACCTCTGTTTTATATTTTGATTTTTTGGCCCTAAGCCTATGGAATGTTAGCTCCCCAACCAGGGATCGAAACCCACACCCCGTGCATTGGAAGGCAAAGTTTCAACCACTGGACAGCCAGGGAAGTCTCAGCAAGTTTTAAAATAAGTGCTTTCAAGGCTATGGTTTTTGCAGTGGCCATGTATGGATATGAGAGTTGGACTATAAAGAAAGCCAAGCGCTGAAGAATTGATGCTTTTGAACTGTGGTGTTGGAGAAGACTCTTGAGAGTCCCTTGGACTGCAAGGAGATCCAACCAGTCCATCCTAAAGGAGATCAGTCCTGCGTATTCATTGGAAGGACTGATGTTAAAGCTGAAACTCCAATACGTTGGCCACCTGATGAGAAGAGCTGACTCATTTGAAAAGACCCTGATGCTGGGAAAGATTGAAGTCAGAAGGGGCTGTCAGAGGATGAGATGGTTGGATGGCATCACCAACCCAATGGACATGAGTTTGAGTAAACTCTGTGAGTTGGTGATGTACAGGGATGCCTGGCGTGCTGCAGTCCATGAGATTGCAAAGAGTCAGACGTGACTGAGCGATGGAACTGACTGACCTATTGGCTGGGCACAGACAACCTGAAGAGACATGCTATGTGCCAGGCACATAGCAATATTCTCAAACTTGGTTATGTAAGAATCACTTGGAAAGCTCATTGGAAATGCAGACTTTAGGATTCTACCTCTGGAGAGTCTATATATATATATATAGTTTGTATATATTATATAATATATAATATATATTACACACACACACACACACACACACATACATATATATATTATATGGTAGGCATGGGATGCAACTCAAGGTCTAGGTTATAATCAATCACTCCAGATGATTTTGATGTAGGGGATCTAGGATCACTTTGAGAAATACCATAGGGAGTGCTGGAGAACTCAGTGAAAGAATGGTAGCATCATGAACAAGAATCAGTGGTTGAACATTATTTCCTTCATTTGCCTTGCCAGGAGGATCATTGGTACAATTAATAAAAATACTGATTCCTAAGCCTAAGAGAGTGAAAAAGTTGGCTTAGAGCTCAACATTCAGAAAATTAAGATCATGGCATCTAGTCCCATCACTGCACTGCAAATAGATGCGGAAACAGTGGAAACAGTAGCTGAGTTTATTTTTCTGGGCTCCAAAATCACTGCAGATGGTGATTGCAGCCATAAAATTAAAAGACACTTCCTCCTTAGAAGGAAAGTTATGACCAACCTAGATAGCATATTAAAAAGCAGAGACATTACTTTGTCAACAAAGGTCCATCTAGTCAAGGCTATGGTTTTTCCAGTGGTCATCTATGGATGTGAGAATTGGAAGAACGCTGAGTGCTAAAGAATTGATGCTTTTGAACTGTGATGTTGGAGAAGACTCTTGAGAGTCCCTTGGACTGCAAGGAGATCCAACCAGTCCATTCTAAAGGAGATCAGTCCTGTGTGTTCATTGGAAAGACTGATGTTGAAGCTGAAATTCCAATACTTTGGCCACCTGATGAGAAGAGCTGACTCATTTGAAAAGACCCTGATGCTGGGAAAGATTGAGGGCGGGAGGAGAAGGGGATGACAGAGGATGAGATGGTCGGATGGCATCACTGACTTAATGGACATGGGTGGAGTCAGGGAGCTGGTGATGGACAGGGATGCCTGGTATGCTGCAGTTCATGGGTCTCAAAGAGTTGGACACGCCAGAGCGACTGAACTGAACTGAAGCCTACCCCAGACATAGTCTTCACAGTCTGCAAGGAAAGAATCTGAGAATCTAGATTCTTAAATAAGTGCTCCAAATGAACCTTATGATGAGGTACTTTTGGGGAATACTACTATATAGGTTATGGTCTCTACAGTTCCCACAACACTCATTTCCTGTTCTTTGAAGCAAAAACTGGGTGACCATGTTCAAGCAGGTGCTTGAAGTTCTCATTGTCTTGGTAAAACTGCTCCTTCACTTTTTAGAAAAAGTGCAGATCCTTCAGTCATACCTCATATGATGCTTCCATAGTCAACAGTTATGGATTCAAATGGGTTTTAACATAATCCGCCAAGATTTCACAATATCTAATGATCAGTACCGTCTGGGCACCAACTAATCCAAGTAGACACAGAGTATATATAATATAAGCAAACAATAGTTACTGTCTAGATATCAGTCCCTAGTGTAATATTTTAAATAATGGCTTTTATTTAAGTATAGTTGGTTGACTTTATATATATATTTTTTTCAAGTTCTTTTCCCTTACAGGTTATTACAAAATATTGAGTATAATTCCTGTTCTATACACTAGGTCCTTATTGGTTATCTATTTTATATATAATAATGTCAATCTGTTACTCCCAAATCCCTAATGTATTCCTCCCCCTTAAATGATAGTTTTTTCCATTTTATTAGCCTAATAGAGCTTGGGAAGAATGCTATATTTTCAAGATTCCTTTATACTTTATTTCTTTTTTTTCCTTTAAAATAAATTTATTTATTTTAATTGGAGGTTAATTACTTTAAAATATTGTATTGGTTTTGCCATACATCTACTTTATTTCTTGCACTCCATTATAGAAGACTTGAGTTTGGTAAATATCGTGAAGGTAATGCCTGGTAATTTTGCTCAGGTTTGGTTAATACATCTTTCTCTGTTTAATTTGTTGCATGCTCCATGCCCTGACATCTTATTCTTTACCAGACCAGAAGTTTTTAAATGTGCAAGCCTATTGTGCCTGGGGAAAAATGTTGAACTTTTGCCTTTGTAATAAGATATGCTCCAATGACCAACTTTAGCAATTTAATATAGTTGAATAATAACTGAATGGGACACTTTGTCACTCAGTCATTATTCAAGCTCCTACTGGGGGTGGAGAGAGAAGTTGCTGGAGGCCAGATTATTCCTGGGGGAGCTCAGCCACGCAAATCAACCCTGAGAGAATCTTTTAAGAAATAAAGTTACAAAAAATAAAAAATTCCAGGAAATACAAGTCAAACTATAGATTTGTAAAATGCTAATAAGAGTTCAAGTTCAATTTGGTAAAAATGGCATAGTGTTTAGTATTCATTTAAGATATTCTTATACATGAAAAGTATGATGGAAGGATAAAGCAATCGCCTGGGTAATTCAATCTAAAAAATGCTTTGTAGGTGGACATGATCCAGATAGATGAGATCATTGCCATACAGGCCAGAGGTATGTGAAAATTCTCCTTCACCCTACATTGCATGTTACCTCAGAGTCTGAGGATATTCCAGTATTCATTATGAACTTCAAGCACCTGTATCTTGCTCTGATGTGTACAGAGATTCTGCTGAAAGTTTCAAGGTCTCTTATTTGTATGCAAAACTAGAAGCCAAAGTTTTTGTTTATTCACTTTAGTCTGAGTTGTTTTGTTTTGCTTTTTGAGTTGCACTATTTCAAGTGCAAAAGAAAAAAGCCAATTTTTCTTTTTTCTGTATCTAGGATCAGGGCTTCATTTGCCAGTGAAGAAAATACCATGTGTAGACTTTAATTTATGTCCTTAGCATATATATTATATAGAGTTCTAGAGTTTTCTGAAAGTTTATCAAGGGAAAACCCAGGTGGCCTGGCAGCCTTAGGGAGGTGGTTGTCATTTGGGAAGGCTGCCTCTGCTTCTGGAAAGACAGCTGGTTGAGATGAGGCTGGGCCGAGGGTATCCAGTCAGTGATCAGTATCAGCCTCAGTATCAGGATGGCTTCCCTGACGGCTCAGCGGTTAAAGAATCCACCTGCCGAGCAGGAGATGCAGGTTCTATCCCTGGGCTGGGAAGATCCCCTGGAGAGGGAAGTAGCAAACCACTCTAGTATTCTTGCCTGGAAAACTCTGTGGACAGAGAGGCTTGATGGGCTACAGTCCATGCAGTCGCAAAGAGTTGGATTTGACTTAATGACTAAATAGCAGCAGCAGTGTGAGAAGACGTGATTCTCTTCTAAATACCTGAGCCCTGATCCTTACAACCCTACAGTCTTCACTTTTACTCCAGGTGTGGATATCACTACCAAAGAAGTCACTGAAGCTTCCTGACCTCATCTTTATTGCAAGGAAGGACCTCGCCGGCTGCCTAGACCTTTTCCTTTTGAGGGATTCTTAGGAGACTCAGGAGGGTTTCAGGAGTTCTGGAAAGAGTTTCAGAAGGTGTAGGAAGCCCTGAAAGGCATCATCAACAGAGGGCCACAGATATGGCAGTGGCTCCTCATTGTTCACACACGCACCCCTCCCCTGCGTACTTGACGGCAATCCCTAGGGTTTGCACAAATCAGGTTGAGGGACCAACCTCGAGTCAAGAAAAGCCTCCAGTTCTGTGACTGATATGTTAATTAAGGGACCTCAAAGAACTTTTACAATTGTTGATAACCTCTTACAGTCACACCCACTTATTGTCAACCAAAATGTTTCTCCTGTCTGAGATGTGGATAGAAAGACTTAGAAGCAGGGTACGTGTTCAGTTCAGTAGATGTATTTTCTTGATAGTAGATCTACATGACTACAAACAGAAGTTGGAAAACACATTCCTAAAGTACTAATTTTCCATATCAAGACTCTGGTTAGATATCCCATGGTTAAAGGTCCCCATGTAGGAACCTTTCTCTATAACTTGTGAATGGACAGAGAAAATCCTAGTCTTTGCCTTGGATTTCATTTCAGGAGCTCTGCTTATCTAGAAAGATTCTGTGGCCCTGGCCCCGGGAATATTCAAAGAATTTTGTTCCAATGGAAACAGAATCTCCTTTTCACTGTCTGCCATGAACTTACAGAAAACAGATTGATTGCCCCACAGCAGAGCTGCCAGAGAAACTCTAAGCCTCACTTTGGTAAATGGAGGTTCTCATGAGCACCAAACGGCCCTGGGGAAGCACCTGGAATGATCTTCGTTATTGTCTTCATGGCCTTACCTGACTTCGCAAATTCCCTCTGTTAAGCCTGATCTGAGGACCACACCTCTAAAATCCACACCAGCTCAACTTCCTCATTCTGATCCCCATTCTCGTCATTTCTAGGGCCACTCTCCCCCTCTGTTCCTGATTTTACCTGTCCAGCAAACCTTAGTCTCACCTGCCATTGCTGATTATTCAAGCCGAACACATGTCTGCTAGTCCCACCCAGGCCCAGGCCCATCAGGAAGGCTAACCTCATCCTAGCCCTTATTCTGGCTCAGTGCCTCTGACGTCTGTTGCACAATTGGGCACCCCAAGGAGCACATGACTGCCATCCACAAAGACAAAGATGGAAAATATGAGCTATCCACTTGGCAACCATGTTGGCATCTTCTTCCGTTCATGCTGCCAAGCTCTGACCAGAAAGATCCTGGATTGCTTATTGCCTAATGCGGTCAGTCCAGACCCAGGGTAGCTCAGGTCATGGCGGGAGAAGTTGGCTTCATGAGACTTATATACACAAGACAAGCAAAGAGAAGGAGACCCGGCCTCCATATCTGCTTATGCCCACCAGATTCAAGCTAAAGGGAGAGTGAGAAAATCTTCATGAACTTAAACAGGAAAGTTTTATTATTGCTATTGCTATTATTTAGAAAATACCAAAAATATAGTCTACTTCTTGAAATGTTTGATTTGATTTTTCATAGGAAAAACTGAATGTGTTCTGTCCACAGAAAGCATGTATATGGCCTTTTTCCAGGAAAAAGGGAAGCAGGAAGACAGGTAAAGAAAGTTAAGTAAATGGATTAGGACATAAGCTATGTCCTATCTTCCCAGTAGGGAAGAGCATTATCATTGTTGCCTGCTGCTGCTGCTGCTAAGTCGCTTCAGTCGTGTCCGATTCTGCGCAACCCCATAGACGGCAGCCCACCAGGCTCCCTCGTCCCTGGGATTCTCCAGCTAAGAACACTGGAGTGGGTTGCCATTTCCTTCTCCAATGCATAAAAGTGAAAGTGAAGTTGCTCAATCTACAGAGTTCTAATCCTGGGTCCCAAGTGACTCTGAAAACACTTTAAAGACAACAGGAAGAAAATTAAGCACTGGGCTACATATTTATCTCATTTTATCCCCTCCCAAATCTTTCAAGTGAAGAGTTATACTCCCCACCTTGCAAATAAGGAAACTGAGGCAGCCTAAAGCAGTAAAGGATTGTTCAAGGTTATAAAGCTACAAAATGATTGAGTTCACCAGATGTCAAAGTTCACACTGTCTCTCATTAGGGATTGTCATTAATGTAGACAACTATCCTCTCCCTGAAGCATATGCCCAGAGAACTTAACCAACATTCCAAGACGATGTCATCAGGGAGAACACAGTCAAGTTACTATTGAAGGAGTCCTTCCAGTCCATTTCCCAAAACTAGTGTTGGAAGTGTTGGGAGGTGAGTTTGGTAATTGGTTCACTTTTAATAGATGATTTATTTTAAGCTGCCTGGTTTGATGATGCAACAAGCAGGGGAATGAGCTTGGTTTGAAGATAGATTTCTGATCTTCTGGGAAGTGTTTCTGCTTTAATAAGCTTTGACTCACCAAGGAAATTCCTAAGGACGTTTAGTCACAACCTGCTGAGCTGCCAACTCTGTAAATACACACATGCCCATATGCACACATATGCACAGTAATACATGATTTTGTAGTAATGGCAGTAAATGCTGCTGTCATCAGGGAGCAAGCCACTGCAGTCAACAGGGAGGGACTGATATGCGGGAAAGTTTTCTTTCAACTTGGGTCCAGTGCTTGGTAGCCTGCAAATTAACTGGCAAGAGATAGGTTAGCAGGAAAAGAGACACGAGACATTCTGTGTGTGTATGTCCGCACAAGAACTACTCAGTAATAGGTAACTTAATCAGTAGACTAGGGTAAAAGGATTTATATGCCAAGCTTAACAAGGGGGTGGTGATGGTAGTGGTTATGCCTTCAGAGGGAAGGTAGAAAAGGTTCTATGGGAGTCTGTGATGCTAATGGCTATGGGCAGTCTGCCTGCATGGCAGCTAAATGCATAGGAAGCAATTATGGTGGGGAACAGGGAGCAGGCTAATTGCAGCTGTATGTTCCGAAAACTGTGCTTGAGTCAGATAAGGGAATTTGAGATAAGATTTATTTCTGTATCTTTTTTCAACTTTAGGGGTTTGAAATGTGGCTCCCCACAGAATCCCCACCTGAAGCATCCCTGAAAGTCTCAAGAGAATGGAGGCTTGGTTGATTGTTACAGAGAGAGAGATTTGGATTAGAAGTGAAGGCAAAGAGATACCCAAAGGGAGAGAAAAACACCAGTGAAGATTTCTAAATGTTAGGAGTTGAAGCGCTTTTAGCGAGGATGTTAGTGGCGATATCATAGTCATGGCTATTTCCTGGAGCAGAGCCTGGAAGATGCACATGTTCTGGTGAATTTTCTGAGTGGGCCACACTGTTGTGGTGATGAATCCTTTGAAGTTATACTGTGCTGTCCAGCTTCATCTCACAGGGCTTCAGGAAAATGGTAGTTTTAGTTCACAGTGATGCCAAGTGGGGAGTGGGAAAAAATTTTAATTACCAACAAAATGTGTAAGAGAGCAGGTAGAATTCACAAAGAGATGAAAAATAGCTCTGAGACAGTGAACAGGACACAGATCTGGTAATATACTAAGGTAGGTTATTATTTTCTGATGAAACATACAATTTCTTTCTATAATCATCCCTATTTTGATCAAAGATTATCAAAGGAAGATTACTCTTGTTTACAAAATAAATCTAGTCTCATTAAATTCGGTCTGATCATTTACACAACCGCAGCAAGATTGGTAATTGGACCACAAAGGCCTTTTAAAGTTTGCTTTGCTGGAACTTTCATAAGGAATCTCAGAATGAACATTTAAACGCCTCTTGATGCTTGTAAACCACATCATGAAGTTATCAGATTTAATCTGTGTGTTACAGATTTGGTGATTTCCTTTCTTCTTGAGGTTCCCAAAATATTCTAAAGTTTCTGGGCCTGCCTGAAAGTGACTTTCCTTACCCACATATAAATCTGTAAGTCAGGTACCAGACCAGTTTTTCCAAAAGGGTTTTGTAAACATTGACTTCATAAAGCAGTCTTGATTCCTGAAAACTGTTTGGTCATATCTGAATCTGTACACCTGACTCAAATATGATATTCCAGTTAAAGCCTTGGTGACATAACCAATTTTCTCAATTATGTTCTGTTACAAAGAGAACAGATTCCTATTGAACTTATACAAGTGAGTATTTTACAATGTGAATAAGAAAATTCAATAAGTTTCTGAATTCTGGCAGGATCAGGTAGGAAGAAAACAATAAATGTTTCTTTTAGTTTGTAAAGATATAATCTTCTAAATTGTTGTGAGTTATTGATAGCTTAGGAGAAAATAGAAAAGTGTTTCCTTATATCCAGAAAAATAAAACATTTAAGAACAATAATATCAATAATATTTAGGCACACAAATATAATGTAGGGATGGCTAAGCACCTCTTCACATCTGACAATGTGTCCCATGCAACTTATCTTATGAAATAAACTTAATTAAACATATCCCTTTTTACAAGGTGAGAGGAGAAATCCCTTGATATTTTACAGGGACCCACCTAAAAAGTCGCAAAGTCAGTTCCAGGTCAAAAAGACTTCATTTAGAATTTAATTTAGGGAAGTTGTCCAAAATATCAAAAGGTTTGGACATCTGATTAAATAGAATCACCAGTCAGTGTTTTGTTTTTGTTTTTGCCTTTTTTTTTTAAGAAAAAAGACTTGGTCTTATAAAATAATCAAAGACATGATAACGTTCAGTTCAGTTGCTCAGTCGTGTCTAAATCTTTGCAAACCCATGTTCTGCAGCACTCCAGGCATCCCTGTCCATCACCAACTCCTGGAGTTTACTCTAACTCATATCCATTGAGTTGGTGATGCCATCCAACCATCTCATCCTCTGTCATTCCCTTCTCCTTCTGCCTTCAATCTTTCCCAGCATGAGAGTCTTTTCTAATGAGTCAGCTCTTGCATCATGTGGCCAAAGTACTGGAGATTCAGGTTCACCTTCCAATGAACACCCAGGACTGATCTACTTTAGGATGGACTGGTTGGATCTCCTTGCAGTCCAAGGGACTCTCAAGATTCTTCTTCAACACCACAGTTCAAAAGCATCAATTCTTCAGCACTCAGCTTTCCTTACAGTCCAACTCTCACATCCATACATGACTATTGGAAAAACCATAGCCTTGACTAGATGGACCTTTGTTGACAAAGTAATATCTCTGCTTTTTAATATGCTGTCTAGGTTGGTCATAGCTTTTCTTCCAAGGAGTAAGCGTCTTTTAACTTCATGGCTGCAGTCAACCTCTGCAGTGATTTTGGAGCCCAAAAAAGTAAAGTTTGACACTGTTTCCCCATCTATTTCCCATGAAGTGATGGAACCAGATGCCATGATCTTAGTTTTCTGAATGTTGAGCTTTAAGCCAGCTTCTTCAATTTCCTCTTTCACTTTCATCAAGAGGCTCTTTAGTTCTTCTTTGTTTTCTGCCATAAGGGTGGTGTCATCTGCATATCTGAGGTTATTAATATTTCTCTCATCAATCATGATTCCAGCTTGTATTTCATCTGGCTCAGCATTTCTCATGATGTACTCTGCATATAAGTTAAATAAGCAGGGTAACAATATACAGCCTTGACGTACTCCTTTCCCTATTTGGAACCGGTCTGTTTTTCCATGTCCAGTTCTAACTGTTGCTTCCTGACCTGCATACAGATTTCTCAAGAGGCAGGTCAGGTGGTCTGGTATTCCCATCTCTTTCAGAATTTTCCACAGTTTGTAGTGATCCACACAGTTAAAGGTTTTGGAATAGTCAATAAAGCAGAAGTAGATGTAAGTAGATGTTTTTATGGAACTCTCTTGCTTTTTCGATAATCCAACGGATGTTTACAATTTGATCTCTGGTTCCTAAAACCAGCTTAAACATCTGGAAGTTCATGGTTCATGTACTGTTGAAGCCTGGCTTGGAGAATTTTGAGCATTACTTTGCTAGCTTGTGAGATGAGTGCAATTGTGCGGTAGTTTGAGTATTCTTTGGCATTGCCTTTCTTTGGGATTGGAATGAAAACTGACCTTTTCCAGTCCTGTGGCCACTGCTGAGTTTTCCAAATTTGCTGGCATATTGAGTGCAGCACTTTCACAGCATCATCTTTCAGGATTTGAAACAGCTCCACTGGAATTCCATCACCTCCAGTAGCTCTGTTCATAGTGATGCTTCCTAAGGCCCACTTGACTTCACATTCCAGGATGTCTGGCTCTAGGAGAGAGATCACACCATCGTGATTTTCTGGGTCCTGAAGATTATTTTTGTATAGTTCTTCTGTGTATTCTTGCCATCTCTTCTTAATATCTTCTGCTTCTGTTAGGTCCAGACCATTTCTGTCCTTTATTATGCCCATCTTTGCATGGAATGTTCCCTTGGTATCTCTAATTTTCTTGAAGAGATCTCTAGTCTTTTCCATTCTATTGTTTCCCTCTGTTTCTTTGCATTGATCGCTGAGGAAGGCTTTCTTATGGCTCCTTGCTATTCTTTGGAACTCTGCATTCAAATAAGTATATCTTTCCTTTTCTCCTTTGCTTTTCCCTTCTCTTCTTTTCACAGCTATTTGTAAGGCCTCCTCAGACAGCCATTTTGCTTCTTTGCATTTCTTTTTCTTGGGGATGGTCTTAATCCCTTTCTCCTATACAATGTCACTAACCTCCATCCATAGTTCATCAGGCACTCTATCAGATCTAGTCCCTTAAATCTATTTCTCACTTCCACTCTATAATAATAAGGGATATGATTTAGGTCATATCTGAATGGTCTAGCAGTTTTCCACTATGATAAAGTACTAGAAATTATTCCAATAAGACACAGAATCCTTGCTTAAAAAGTTATTTACTTTTTAAGATGGGTTAAAAGATAAAAATAAACTTTTACAGTCCCTTATTAAGAACAGACCAATAATCCAAAAAACTGTCCTTTTGAGACAGAAAACCAGACTCTAGTTTTGCATCAGTATGGTATTGATATTAAAACTCATTTTAAAGCCTTATAGTAAATCCATTCTATCTTGGCCACTCTGACCACATGAGGTAAGATTCTCTCTGTGTGTGTCCCATGAAATTTTCCCTCTCTCCCAACTTTGAAAACTTCTATATTTATTCCTATTTTCATCTCTCATTTTTCTTTTTCCTTCTGAAACAATCTTTAAGTAATTACATTTGGAAAGAATTAACTCTCTTCTTTTTCATAACAAAAATAATCCTACATTCCTTGAATACTCAGAGTCAGAATTTCCTTCTTCATCCTTATTATTTCTAAGTTTCATTTATATATGTTGATTATAATTTTCAACCCTTAGTAACTTTTGTTTTCCAGAGAAAATTACGAAGTAGACAATTGCGAATTGCCTGTTGTATACCAGCATTGTGAAATAGATTAGTAAATTTATCAAAACACCATCTCACAATCTCTAGAGATGTATACAGCCTCATAGTACAATTTCTCAATGTGACAAAAAGATCAGTCTTAGCCTTTTGTGTAAATAAGTCAAAGTAGAAAACTTAAAGCGATGTTTAGTAATTAATGTCTCAGTATTTTATACTATTTGAAAATGATATAACTGCTATCTATCATTTAACTTCATATACCTCTGAAGTTTCAAGTTACCTAAAAGATTTTAGAAACTACTTGTAACCAGATGTACAATAAAACACAATTATGTTGAAATAAGGTTTGTAAGAGCAATGATTCAATTTGATTGAAATAAAATATATAAAGAATCATACTCCCTGATTTCAGACTATAATACAAATCCACAGTAATCAAAACTGTGTGGTACTGGCACAAAAAAAGACACACAAATCAATGGAAAAGGAAATAAAGCCCAGAAATAATCCACTCGCTATAGTCTATTAATCTGTCGTAAAAGATGCAACAATATACAATGGAGTCTCTTCAATAAGTGGTGCTGGGAACCCTGGAAAGCCACATGCAAGAGTATGAAGTTTGAACATTCCTTAACACCATATACAAAAATAAACTAAAAAAGGACCTAAATAAAACTCCTAGAGGGAAACATAGGTAAAACATTTTTTGACATATATACCAACAATTTTTGATCAGTCTCCTAGAGTAATGGAAACAAAGGCAAAAATAAACAAATGGGATTTAATTAAACTTGAAAGTTTTTGCATAGCAAAAGAAACCATAAACAAAACAAAAAGACAACCTAAGGAATGGGAGAAAATATTTGCAAACAATGTGACCAATAAGGGATTAATTTCCAAAATATATATCTTACGCGACTCACTATTAAAAAGGGGCGGGGGGGGGGTGCAGAAGATCTAAATAGACACTTTCCCAAAGAAGACATATAGACGGCCAACAGACATATGAAAAGAAGCCCAACACTGCTAATTACTAGAGAAATGCAAATCAAAACCACAATGAGTTATCACTTCATACCAATCAGATTGGCCATCATCAAAAACCCTACAAACAATAAATGCTGGAGAAGATGTGGAGCAAAGGGAATGTACTGCTACTGGGAATGTAAACTGATACAACCACTATGGAGAACAGTATGGAAATTCCATAAGAAACCAGGACTAAACTACCATATGACCAAGAAATCCCACTACTGTACATATACCCCAAGAAAACCATAATTCAAAAAGACACATGTACCCCAGTGTTCATGCAGCACTATTTACAATAGCCAGGACATGAAGCAACCTAGATATCTATTGATAGATAAATGGATAAAGAAATAGTGGTACATATAGACAATGGAATATTACTCAGCCATAAAAGGAAACAAATTTGAGTTAGTTGGACTGAGATGGCTGAACCTAGAGCCTGTTTACAGAGTGAAGTAAGACAAAAAGAAAAAGGAATATTGTGTATTAGTGCATACATATAAACGGTACTAATGAACCTATTTACAGGGCAGGAATGAGATGCAGATATCAAGAACTGACTTGTGTACACAGTGGGAGAAGGAGGGGTTGGGACAAAGTGAGAGCGCAGCATTGAAATGTATACATTACCATGTGTAAAACAGATAGCTAGTGGGAAGCTGTTGTATAACACAGGGAGCTCACCCCAGTGCTTTGTGATGACCTAGAGAGGTGGGATGGGGAGTGGGAAGGAGGTTCAAGAGGAAGGGGATATATGTACACTTATGGCTGATTCACGCTGTTGTATAGCAGAAACCAACACAACATTATAAAGCAATTGTCTTCCAATTTTTAAAAAAAACTATAATTCAGTTTCTTGTAATAACCTACAATGCAAAAGAGTCTGGTAAAGAATATATACATATATATGTGTGTATATATCAGTTCAGTTCAGTTCAGTTGCTCAGTCATGTTCCGACTCTTTGAGACCCCATGAATCGCAGCACGCCAGGCCTCCTTGTCCATCACCAACTCCCAGAGTTCATTCAGACTCACATCCATCGAGTCAGTGATGCCATCCAGCCATCTCATCCTCGGTCATCCCCTTCTTCTCCTGCTCCCAATCCCTCCCAGCATCAAAGTCTTTTTCAATGAGTCAACTCTTCGCATGAGGTGGCCAAAGTACTGGAGTTTCAGCTTTAGCATCATTACTTCCAAAGAAATCCCAGGGCTGACCTCCTTCAGAATGGACTAGTTGGATCTCCTTACAGTCCAAGAGACTTTCTAGAGTCTTCTCCAACACCACAGTTCAAAAGCATCAAGTCTTCGAAGCTCAGCCTTCTTCACAGTCCAACTCTCACATTCATACATGACCACAGGAAAAATTATAGCCTTGACTAGACGGACCTTAGTTGGCAAAGTAATGTCTCTGCTTTTGAATATGTATATATATGCTTCAATCAGTTTGCTGTACTCCTGAAACTTTGTAAATCAAATATATGTCAACTTAAAAAAATAAAATCTATAAATTTTATAGTCTTAAACATATAAATAATAACTTCTTTTCTTGGGTAAACTCAAGTAGTCTAAACATAATATGTTTGTATCATAATGCTGATAATTCAGATGACACAGTTGTTTTTATTATTAAACCAAAATTAATTCAACTAGTCTTATTTACCAAACATTTACCCAAATCATGTGAATTTGAATAAGACAATTTTGAACTTTAGAAATATTTCATATATGTAAGTTTTCTTTTTCACTAAGCAAATAAAGTAGGGCTCTTTTAAGGAATTTCATAAACTGATTTGGCAATGACATCCAGAGGTAAGAAAATGCCACATACACGTAATATCTCTGCAGACAGACATAAGCATACATGCAGACACCAACAGAGACCTTACAGCTTTCACAGCAATCCTAGCTGTCCTCAGACTGCTGTGGCTTGCAGCAGGATTTCAGTTCTGGGTCAGAGACTGAAGTCAGGCCACGACAGTGAGATCACTGAAGTCTAGCCACCAGATCACCAGAGACCAGGAACCAGTGCAAAGCCCTGGCCTGTCACCTATGTAGAAATGAATTTCCACATAGAGACTGAAAGTAGTGAAATAAATGTTTATTACGAGGAAAGGGGGTATATGTGGATAGACTCACGGAGGGCTTAGAGAGGATGTTGGGCCCTTGTAGTAGTTTGAGTCATGTATATGGGGCATTTTTTTCTGGGTCTCCTTTGCCAATGATCTCGCTTTGCCTGGTTCTGAGTCTGTATTTAGTTATCTCGGCACACTCCCATGTCTGCGTGCGCATCTCTTAGCTAAGATGATGATGATGTTGTTGTTCAGTTGCTCAGTCATGTCCGACTCTTTGCAACCCCATGGGTGGCGCAGCACACCAGGCTTC